>VUQS01000440.1:11296-40515 GCA_015108495.1 Heterochromis multidens | reverse complement strand
CCTATCACTAAGATTATTCAGTCAAAAAAAAAAAAAAAAAGCACTTAAATGTAAATCAGAACATTTCTTTTTTTCATTTTGGGGAACCTCCAGCAGAATAATGAGGTTCAGTTTGGTGATGAAGCACTTTTAAGACCTTCTAAGAGAGAGAGAGTGATATTTAGACTGAATTGAGGGCTGGAAAGGGGTTAGATAGACATATAGCTGTTGTTGCAATTAATTCATCATCCACAAGGCTCAGTACAGCTGTCGGATGAGCGGCTCCTTTGAGGAAATTTGTCTGCTTATTCAGGCTCCAAAGATCTATAAATGTCCCAAACAGCTGTGGAGGATTTACTTCCACAGACTGTCAGGAATACTTTCAGGGCACAGATTCCTCATTAGCCATGCTGCTTTTGGTCTGTTTGCATTATAAAGTTAGTACTGCAAGGAAAAATGTGATAGAAATGTAAGAGAGGAGACGTTAAACTCAGTGGAGGTGGAGGATGCTATCTGCCTGTGTATTTGTCTTTTAACACACAAGTGCTTCTGTGATGTGTGTTGTTTTTCAGAGCCACGTGCTCACGTGTCAGGCAATGACCTGTTCCAGATGAAATGTACACATCCATAAGCCTGCATCTTTACCACCTCAACACACACACACATATGCACATACACACAAACACACATTATTATTCTAAGCCTGTAGGCCTTTTCTGCTGGCTCAGATATGTCATGATTGCAAGGATCAGACCTTTCTTGGTATGAGTTGTGTATTACAGATTGTACCTAACTCTGATGCTGCCTTTTAAACAGGCTGTTTTGGAGGGGGTGCTAGCTCAGGAAAGAAACAAGATCCAAGTGTAGCTTTATTTATTTATTTACACACAGGGATGATGAGATGCTGAGATGGGCTGAAACTGAATGACCGCAACAGTTCAAATGAGATCTAAGATGATCTGTAAATAAGCTGGTGGCACAAGTGAGAAATGTAAAGAGCAAGAAGTAGAGATTGGAAATGTGAGAGGACTCTTCAGTGTCCCACATCTGACAAGTGGAGCAGAGACAGTTCTTGTGCCTAGAGCCCAGTAATGGTAATTTAAAGTGAGGGAGTGAGTTGCACAGAGAGACACTGAGGCAGAGGAAACGATGGGGTGGAGGGGTTTCATTCTTGTCTCACATCCATTATCAAACCCGGAGGACTGGCAGCGTTTTGTCGTTAGTATTCACAGGTTCCATTATTACCATACCCGCCCCGTGATGTCACTGGAGGCCAAATAGGGGCACCCCGTGACCTTCCCACAGTCCCACTCTCCACCCCCTGTTAGTGTTTTGTGTGAGCTAGACACTTTATTCCCAAGCTGCTTTAAAGAATAGACCCTCATCACAAAAGCGCAAAGAATTCCAGCTTGACTGAAAATGTTTTCTTACTAAGTGAGAAAGTGCAAACACATAAGATATGTGCATTTCATTGCAGTGTTGTACTTTGTACTATCTGGGTGTTTTTGAACTACAAACCTAATGCAGGCTTAGGATTATCTGTGCATGAACATATTTCTTGTTCTGCAAAGCATATCAGTTTTTATCTTTCAGTGCAAACACTCACTCTCTTCTTGTCTGACACAGACAGCGACAGTGATCAATGACAAGTCAGATCAACACAAATCCATAATAACAATGCTAACCGCTCTAAAGGGCTCTCTCTCCTTACAATACCAGTGGATTATCTAGAATGGAGATCATAATGTGTCAGTGCTGTGCGTTTAATTTCTCCTCAGTGTGCCTGATAATCTGACTTAGACATGCAAAAGACAGGAAAATTGATGTCGCTGAGATGTCTTTCCATTCCATCAAAAAGGGATTTCTATTATGCATTGTTCTTTTAAATAACGCTTTCAACCAATTATGAAACAAAACATGGCAGATTTAGAGGGAAAACCACAAAACTTTTGCATTCGTGAAGAGAATATTAGTGCCGTTTTGTGCCATGCTACCCTTTTAATAATAGTAATAATCCTCATTTATACAGCACCTAACGAAAAGATGCTTTATATTGTCATTTAGAAATGCAAAACTCTATGGGGGCTTTTTAATTCTTGCTGATGAAGTCAGTAAGAATGAAAGAAGCTGGTAGCTTTATCAGCTCGATATTTCGTCCTACTATGTAGTCACTTTTTTTTTTGCAAAGTATCATATCCTCCCTCTTCTTATTTGTTTTTTTACCCCATGGTCAGCGAGAACCCCTGCCAAAAAACTGCTTTGTGGTTTCTATGGCAACATGGGGAATACTTCATTGACATGATGAGTCTCAATTAACTTGGTAAAGAGGCTCATTAGTTAAGCCTTTAAATGTTATGCAAAACCATGAAACTCCCTATGTTTCCTCTCCACCGCTTAGCTGCCAGCTAAACCTGATGTGAATGCTTGATCGGGTTTAGGCTCAGCACTGAGTCACATGTATATGATTGGTCCACTGCAATAAAAAGACAAGATGAGGAAAGAACTAACCGTGTGTGTGTGTGTGAGAGAAAGAGAGAAATAGGGACAGAAAAGATTAGAAGTATAGGAAAAGCAATACAAAACCAGCTCCCTGTAGCTCACTCAAATTAGTTTTCAGCTTATTAATGTGTTTGCTTGATCTGAAAGTGAATAAAACATAAATGAGTAAGTGAGTTTCTAGAAAGCCTGAAGCAGAAACATCAATTATCAAATCAAATTTCATATAGAAGATAAATCAAGTTGCAGTTTAGTTTATGCAGCATGATTCTGTATACTCGATTTCAACATAATTTGCATCATTAGGACAGAGTGCAGCTTCTGAAGTAAATACCTTCATACATTACATAGCCTCGTCATCAATAACTGCAGCAGTCTCCTGATCCTTTTCAGTGTTTAATGTTGGCACCTCGAGTACCAATGGGTTGAAGTTAGAGGTGCTTTTATGCACTCCACTCCTAACCGTTCAACCATATGATCGATTCCTCAGATCAAATCACCCTCAGAGGACACGCTGCCATATTAGATTTTCAGAAAAATGTCACAGATTTAAAACAGACCACAAATTTTTCAAAGCTATGCAAAAATTAGCAAAGATGATCTTCAGACAAGGCCTCAAAAAAAGCTTTCACTTTAAATTTTCAAAAGGTTTGTCTAAACTTTTAGCTAATCTGATAAACTGGAAGTGAGGTCCTATCTCAGCAATGCTTCGAACTATTAAAAGCAAACTTGGTACACAGACTCCAGAGCCTGTTTGCAAATCTTTCTTTCGAACATATAAGTAACAAGTGGTAATACACATAAAAAACAAATGAACACAGAATCAGTGAAACCAATCATATTCATATTGAAAAAAAAAATGTTGACCATTTCCCGTTTGAAAAGGAGTAGGAGGAAGCAAATGCTTATTAATTCCTACCCCTGTCTAATTAAATAACTCTAGATGTATTTGCCTTAAAAAATTATTATGGAAAATCCCAAGGTTGAGACATGTCAACCTAATTGTTGCAAATGCCACAATGAATTCTAGGCCACTAACTTTTTAATTTAAACCAGCACAAATGATTTTCTGGCAAAGCCCCACAAACGTTTTCAGCTGGATTTCTGATTATTTTAATTCGTTTTTGTGTTACAGCTAGTAATAACTGACAGTGATGCAGCAGCAACCGTTACATGTATATATTTCCTTCAGAACAGGTGTATGGACTTTGCACTCCTTCCTGTGGTTGTCTGTGAAGAAAAATCACCACTGGGGATTCTGCAATAAGCAAAAACACATTTTTCCAATCAGTGCTTACAGCCGTGCTTTTAACATGATCAAAAGAAGTTGCCATGGGGACTGCTCGGCCTCCTTATCACCTGCTGAACTGCTCGGCCCCCTCATCACCGCTTGCAGTATTTTTTGAGGGATTTTCTTGTGATGCTTTGGTAACAGATTTTTTTCATAAGAGTTTGTGATTTACCCCGCGTATATACTTTTTTGATACCAGTTTCCAGTCATAAACTTCAGGGTGTGAAACTGTTGACGCAGACAGAAGGTGCAGAATCACTTAGTTTGTTTTTGTCTGCTGCACTTCATTAACTGTTTCTCCAAAAGACTTCACACCTGCTGCAGTAGTTGAATATGTAAAACAACATGCGCACACCTACATAGCCCTTTTCAGCTGAAAGCTCTTTCCAGTTTAAAGCTGAAAATGCAGCTCAGAACTGTTGACGAGGGGGAGTGTGTCAGATTTCTTGTCTTGACACAGACTGTTTCACACTAGCACACAACAAAATACAACCTGTGCTCACACTTTACAGATTTACAGCACATATTCTGGCAAAGCAAGTGATATCAAATCCTGTTAGAATGTATAATGCAAACAGTGGTTTCACAAGAAATCAGAAAATCTGATGCAGCCTGCAAATAAAAATTCAAGCTGTTGAGCTGTGCTAAAAGTTTTCCTGTTGTCCTTGGTGGTTCCCTAAGGGCTGGACGACTGCCTGCAGCAGTACATCAAGACCTTTGAGAAGGAGAAAGTAGGGGGGGAGCAGCTGCTGCGTATCACCCACCAGGAGCTGGAAGATTTGGGAGTGTCCAGAATTGGCCACCAGGAGCTCATACTGGAGGCTGTGGACTTACTCTGTGCTCTGGTGAGTCCAAGCTTCCCACACCATCTTCCCACTACTTTCTACTGTCACTTCAGAAAGTCACTGCTGTCGGATGAAGTTTCTGTCGAACATTTGGTACCTCTGCAGCTCTGTGAAATTGTTTAAAAAGACAGTGGACAAAATCAAACTATTTTCTAGTAAATAACTGACATATTTCAGTTGATAGTAATGATAGGTTTGCTGTATTGTTGCATAAAGTTATCACCCCAAAGTTTGTCAGTTAGCAAAATAAGTAATTCCAGGAATAAGTCCGTGTAGATAGGGTTGCTTTAGGTCCCAATTTTTAAACATCGCAGCAAATCTACCAGAGTTACTAATCTGGCCAAAATATCTTCTACAGGCAAATCTTACAGCTGTCATTAGTGCTGACATGGATTACAGCTTCATCTCGAAGGGATTTCTGCTCTTAGTCGCAAAAACACAAGTTTTGTGAGTGTCAGCATGATAGACTGCTGTTCTGCTGATTTGGCTAATGTGCAGCTGAAGTACTTGGAGTATAATATTTATTCTGCTTGTAACACTCACTCTGCATGTTACTGCAGTGTTACCTTTTGATAGAGACAACAACAATTTAACTTTACGTGTGGGACAGTGTCTACCCCCACAGTGAACTCGACTAGCTCCTAAAAGAAGAATGTAACACTGAATTCAGACCAGTATGCAGTAACTTAGAGGTCAAAGGAAGGTTGTTAGAATGAGTTAATATGTACTACAGTCATCAGGGGCATGCTACAGACTAATATATCCACTGGAAGCAGATTCTGGTCTCTGTGTGCAAATGTGTTGCGTATAAAATTGGGGACTCATGAGCAAAAGGTGAATGTTGGGATGGTGGAGGTGTTAAAAAAGAAGGCAGCTATCCAGGGCAGCACCAGCACTGACATGTCAGAGAGAGAGATGGGAAATTATGTAGCTAAATAGACCAACAGATTAGGAGGGTATAATTTGGTATATGATGCAAGGAGAGTGATGCAGAGCAGCTTGAGTTGCCTTGCCTAACTAGCTTGCAGGCTTCGCTCCATTTAAGGAAACGTTTTTTCTTAAATGGAGTTTTTCTCAGGATAGCTTTTCCCAAATGTCCACTTTTGTCAATCAATGTGAAGATATTTTTAGACCTTACTTATTAAAAGTATGCAGATTCATGCTTAAAATTTGCAATGAAAAATTTACAGAGAAATTTTTTAACTCTGGAAAACATGATTTATTGATGTGTTTTATTCTTTGCGTGCTTGTGCTGGGTTTTCAGTGTTGCACATTATTTGTAAAATAACGATTATATTGTTTGAAGTCAGAGACAAATACCATTAAGCAATCTGAACAAATTACCTTGGGGTTTGGAAAACTGTAGTTTTGAGTAAGACAGTGAATTATCTAGAATGGAAAGCCAAAAGCCTAAGAGAAGCTACACCAAGGCAATATTTGGTGTTCGATCTGATGTAAAGTGGCTCAGATGTCCAAAGGTGAATTACATAAATATAATGCTTTGCATTGCATCTAATTGCCAATACTTATTATGGTCTTGCTGTCCAATTTACCACTAAAGGAAATTAAAATGTAAAGCAAGCCCTCTTTCATATTTAAGTTTTTTTTTAAGGTGGGTCATCCACCTTTAGCACCCAGTGAAATAATTTCCTTCCCTAATAATTTCTTTATTCTCAGTTTTTTATATTTACTTGCATGTTGAGTGAATTGTTTGATAGTTGTAATGGTGATTCAAATTGCTTAGCATTTAATGCCAATTTGCTGGTTTTGAACCAAAATCAGTTAAACTGTGGGAATATAAAAGGAAAAATGATGGTAAATGATGAATGAGAAGCAGAAATCAAGAAGACTGGGTGCAATAAAGATAGAGGTGGGTTTGTGTTAACCCCAGAGATCTATAGAGAAACTGGGTGGAGATTTAGCAGACTGAGGTCACAGATGCAATCTGAATCTAAAGTCCTCTCATCCTGCATCGCTGCACAGGGGGCCCTGCTTCAGCCCCAAAGCTTCTTACGTAACTGGGATTTAGTTTTAAGTCTCTCAGGCACTGCTGTATTAAATATGATTAGTGGCCCTCCTGCTGCGCTCTCCCCTCCCAAGAAACCCATGACATGATAGATGCCCGTAGGCCTGCACGTGCAGTTAGCCGCAAAGTGCAATGAGCGCTCAACGATCCTCAGACGTGCAAAGTGACAGCTGGTTTCTCACATTTTTATCATATGTGCAGCCTTTCGTTTGTGCAGCATGGTGGGCTGGTCAGCTGTAGTATTCCTATTCATAAAGCACCATCAGAGAACAATTGGTTTCTATCTCCAGGCTGGAGATATTCTTGGAATGTGTCAGAGTGAAAACAAACACTAACAAACTGGTCAAACACAGTGAATTTACTTTCCTCTCTCCTCTAGAATTATGGGCTGGAGACCGAGAATCTCAAGACGCTTTCTCATAAGCTTAACGCATCTGCCAAGAACCTGCAGAACTTCATCACAGGCAGGCGGCGCAGTGGCCATTATGATGGCCGAGCCACCCGCAAGTTGCCCAACGACTTTCTAACCTCGGTGGTGGACCTCATTGCTGCTGCTAAAAGCCTTTTGGCATGGCTTGACAGGTGAGATTTGCAAAAAGATGAATTTAAACATTTGGAAACGACACACACACATACAGGTTCATGTGGACACATTTATACACATACTGGGCATATTTTGACATTTTTTGCCTTAAATTTGTCTTCATTTGCAGATGCATACTTACATGAGTGCTAATTGCATTTGCAAGCCAAAACATAAACTTCACTCATTTTAATTTATTTTACATTTCCTATTACCTAGGTTGAAAATAACGTGCACTTGATCAAATATATAACACTGACGTCAAAAAGGAATGAGACAGTCCTGTTTATCTTGCATCCAGTTCATGTTGTCTGTTTTTGGGATTTGTTTTTTTTTTTTAACAGATACAGACTGGTTTTGTTTTTCTGTGTAATGTCCATGACCAATCATTTGACAAGAAAAGATGAGTAAAAGCCTTATATAAGTAGATTTTGACAGGGTGGCCAAAAAGACACTGAGAAAGTCTATTTATATGTCTCTTTATCCTTGCTTCCCTGTGGGATTGTGCCAGTCTGTGTGTTTGTGTCTGTTTGTGTTTGATGAATTTGGAAGTTCAAAGCCAACAACGTTCAGCAGAAATAACAAAGTGATTTGCTGTGCCTTTTCCCCATTATAGCTGACATGATTTACATCATTCATTCCAATTAAAATTCACTAATCCTTGTTTCATTTCATGTTTGAAAATGCATAATTGTTGACCAAATTATACAAATAAAAATGTGGGAGTTGAAGCTGCATTTGTTGACTGTGGATAGAACGCACTTGTGAGGTTATTTAAAAAAAACCAGAACATTAACTAATAATCTCTGCTCTGCTCTCTCAGCTTATTTTGGCTTTAAGATAAATGGAAATATTAATATGTGTTAAAAGCATTACAGACATTATATTCATAAGAAAACAGACTCTAACATAGATAGAAATGAGAGGAATCCTAATAAGTATAGGTAGAAATATTGGTTAAAAAAAAATTGGTAACATTTACCAATGACTGAGTCTCAAAGGAAGAATGATCTAATGGTTCATTCCAGGTGCTCTTTCTTTTTCAGATCTCCATTTGCAGCAGTGGCAGATTACTCTGTGACCAGAAACAATGTAATCCAGTTATGTCTTGAGCTCACTACAATTGTACAACAGGTAATAAAGATCATAGCATGTCATTTGTCGTATCTTATGGTATCGTTTCATATCATATCATATCTTATTGTATTGCTTTATTTTTCTACTATACAGAGCAAACCTGGAATCATGAAAACACTTCTATCAGAAAAGAGAAAACATAAAAATATTTCCTAAACTGATAGAAATGTTAGAAGTTTATCATAAATTGGAGTTTCATGTCATTGTATCTGGGCCTGTCAGTCATATATAGCTCCTAAAGATCAGTAAATAATGAGAGAACTTAATAGGTTTTAGGGTGATCTCTGTGGAGTATAATGTTTATATAGAGTTAAGAGAAAAATTAAAGTGGGAAAACATTAAAAGTGAGAGTGAAAGAGGGCGAAAGGGAAAAGAGTTGAAGGCTGAGAGAGAAGACTGGCAGAGAGGGAGAGAGAGATGTGCCTCCGCATTGGTGATTCATTTGTTTTGTGTTTGTGCCTGCCTGTGTGGGAGTGTTGGGGGTTATAGGTGCCAAGCTGCTCGGTTTTTTCTTATATCCACCTACAGCAGAAATGCCAATAATAACTTCATTTTGACAAATTCTCTTGAGGTAACAGTGCTCTCTGAATGTTCCTCAGGACTGCTCTGTGTATGAAACAGAAAACAAGATCCTGAATGTGGTAAGTTTGAAACTTTGCTCCATCAAAGAAATAATTAAGCGTAATATGTGCAAACCTGAAGACTGTATTTATCCCTAATGTGTCCTCCGTAGTGTAAAACACTGTCTGAAGTGTGCGACCAAATTATCTCTCTCTCCTCGGATCCCATGGTGTCCCAGTCTGCACATTTGGAGGTTGTGCAACTAGCCAACATAAAATCCACTGAAGGCTTGGTAAGACTGACCCTCAGACTCTCAGAATAACACCAGTTTTTGGGAAAGGGGTTCCGTATTAGTCACCCAGCCCAATATGGTATGTTTCTCTGATATTACAGAGACTTTGTAGCTCACTTTTTCTATACTTGTGAACACCATGCACATGTGAAGTAATTACTGGCTTTATTCTAGAGGTGAAAGAACGTTCTTCTGGAATTTGTTTTGTTTGTTTAGCTTCAAAAATAGGACAGAAAAATGCATGCTGCTTAAGTAATAATAAGTAAGTAATAAATTCTTTTTTGCGATATTGATGTACTTTGAAAAGGTAGTATAAGTAGTCAACAATTAGGCCAAATGAAATTACACTGAATTAAAGCAAAAATGTTTTTTTTTTTTTTTGTAAATTGCACTAAAATTAAATGTAAGATTGTACTATAACCCAAAGTTTAGGGTTATGACATTAGTATCTAATTTAATAGCATGGCCAGATACAATTTTATGTGAGTTTGTATGTTTTATATGAGTTTAGAAATTTTATAACAATTAAACCCCCCAAATTATAATCTGTAATGTTAAAATATATTGGTAATTTCAAATAAAACTGAAGGCTCAGTGAAGTGTGAAGTCAGTAAATCACTGCAGTTGCCATCTTATTATCTGTAAAGTGGTTCATTATAATTAACTTTTGCATGGCCTTTTTACATGTAGAGTGCCCTCTTTCACCAAATACTCAAGTACTTTTTTATGTAAGAAATGACAAGTATATAAATTTGTTATGAATTCTCTCTTATGACTTTGCAGTGTGTATGTAATTTAGCAACCTATAAGTTAAACGTTTACCCAAACTTAGGTAGCTAATTAACTAATAATTACAGTAAAGGTAGAAATTTTCAGATATGAGTCCAAAGATCCGTTAAAAGCATACATACCCTGTACTTCAGTACACTTAACAAAGTGCACATAACAAATACACATAACAAAGATTTCAATATACTTTTCATTAAACTTGAAATATACTTAACATATCAAGATGTTAAATTGTTTTTCAGGTTTGATGAACAAAGGGAAAAGCACAGCCAAAAACGTAAAGTACAAAACTACTAACGTGAATCATACTAATGACAATTAAACAGCATGACTCTTGGCAGAGTATTTTGTTTAATACAAATATGGCATGTGCAAATTCTCTTGCAGCATTTCTCTCACTCACTGCAAATATAGTTAATTCTTCTGCTCAATCCAAATACTAACTTTGCCTGATTTTCCAGTCAAAAGCTTTTAGAAATACAATTTTCTAATTCAAACACCACACACCTACATTTTGAGGGATGATGTGAGTGCACAGGCTATTTCCTTAAAGGCTTGGTCAAGCCAGACTACAAATATATATGTTTGGTTGTTTACCTGTAGAGGTATCTAGAAGTATGCACGCAGTTTTTCTTTTGATTGCTTCTTTTTTATGATATCCGTCTGGAATGTCCACTCGGACATGATGCTTTCATTTCAGGTTGTCCGGGAACTGAAAATTTGCATTTCAAAATAAACAGAAGCATCTCTTTACAGAAAAAGTGACCCTGCTACTTTAGGTTATTCTGTTCATTCATTGTCCTGGGTTATCCACTTGTTCTAAAATTCATAATTTCACGTTAAACATCAGGAATATTGAGGTAGATTATAAACCTTGTGTGCCTCTTTACAGTGCAGTATCTAATGGAACTCACAGTAGCTGACCACAAACTAGGTTTTGCTGAGCTTGTGGGCATGTGAGTCAATTGTAAAATGTGACATGAAAACAACATATTGGCCATGCTGAACTGAGTGGAATGCAAATAGATAAAAGAATTACAATGCAGCAACTGGCAATTGTGTTAGCACTTACTTTTAAGAAAACTGTAGATAATTGAGAATTTTTTTTTTTGTTGCATTGTATATAACCGTTAATACTTTGTTGGACTCCATCTTCGCACTGACCTACACTCGGGCACAAGCTCCCTGCTTGGGGCCACAGTAAAAGCCCCACCCCCCACACAAATGCTAGCATTGGGCATGGAAGTTCTTTCATCCGTTCAGTGAAACCTGAACACAACAGTGGGCCAAGTGGCCTAAAAATAAACCTCCTCCACTCATCTTGAAGACTGGCATGCTGCTTCTGTGTATCTGTATGTGTGACACATAGTTATGCACATGTATTCATGCATATCTGTGTGTAAATTGTTTGTGTGTGTTTATTTGTAATGCACTTTCGACCCCTTTTAGTGAAGCTTTGAGGGGTTTTTTTTGCAGAAGACTAACAGTATTTGCAGATAAATAATACTTTATTTTTGATTTAATCTGCTTGAAAGGGGACTTGAGAGGGACTCACAACATGACATACGTTCACAGAGTGTCTGGTACATTTAAAAAAAAAAGTGCACCTATGTGATATTTTAGGACTTTTCTCTAGTTATTTAGGACTTTGTCTGTGGCAGATTGAACTGTGTATAAAAGCACTTTCCCTCTCAAGCTTTCACTGAGAAAAAACCCAGATTTCTACCCATTTTGCACTGCAAGCAGATTAAAACAAATGGAGATTTGCAAATATGGAGTAGTCTGTTCTACAAATGACTGCAGGGCTGAGCTGAGATGCAGATGAGTTTCTACTCCTAATGCTGTGCTTTAAAAGGTAATCATTTACATAACTGCTATATTCCCACAGGGTATGTATATCAAATCAACATATGATGGTTTGCATGTGATCACCGGGACCACAGAGGGAGTAAGTGCAAACATCTTTCTGCTCACCTTTGTAGATTTTCACCTCACTGTTCATTCACTATTTATACTCTACTTGTATCAGAGCTGCATTTAATGACTCTGCCTCTCTGTTTCTCCATCAGTCACTGGCTGACCGCTGCAAGAAAATCCATGCTGGAGATGAAGTCATTCAGGTCAATCATCAGACAGTGGTATGGTCATGTTTTTTTTCTCTCTGTCTCTGCCTCATTATGATGTTTTTGATCTGTGCTATATGAATTTGCATGTGATTTCGAATGTGCATTTTTCCAGTTTAATGCCTACATGTTTTGTACATAAAGAAATCCCTGCCTCTGAGATTATGAATGTATGCAGTTGTTTTATACACTTCTGCAGTTCAGTACTTTCATGAGCCACTGCAGCACAACTGTTATTGTCTAGGATACTGGCTGTAGTGTCTCTTGTAGTAGTTTTTGAGGGCCATCATAGGGTCAGCTGGATTTTCTGTTAAAAGCAGATCAAGAGGTACCTGCTTCAAAAAGGTACCTGTTGTTAGAGCGATTTCTGTTTTCGTTCCTAGAAACCAGTGGCACACCCACACAAATTATTTTTCTTGATAATTAGACCATTCTTGCTAGTTGCGATGCACCTGAATGAGACAGTTACAGATATCAGCCTTTTTTTTTTTTTTCGTCTAGTAGATAGCAGACAACAACTGAAAAGCATGATGGGGAAATGGAAATAATAAAGTTTATTATCTGGGCTCAAAGTGGGGATGTTGCTGTTCATTCTTCTTATTTCAATACAGGGTTTTTGACCTCAGATTATTCTCAGCTGTCCCCAGATTCAGCATGAGCACTTATCAGCCAGAGTAATTGCCATTGTTTCTGCCAGCGAGACACATAACTGCACAAAATGTCTGTTTCTGCAGTGTACACAGCGTGATGAGCAGAAATGAAAGGAAAAAACTTTCAACTTTCACTTTTCCATGGTGCAGAATTTAAATATAGCACCCTTTGTTTAAAATAATTGCTACTTGTGTGTGCAACAGCGAGATTTATGATAATTACACAGCTCAAGTCAGATTCATTTCAGTCAGTCAACTCACCCACTGAATGTAGCCGTGTTTTGGAGAATAAGTGGAAATGCAGAGTTGATTTGGGTGTCAAGACTCTTTCATTTTACTGAAGCATGCATAGCGAGTCAGAGTCATGCTCCTCATGGGGTACCAAAGGAAATACACTGTATTCAAACCCCAAAAAGTTGAATCTGTTCATCTGGACGTGGCGTTTTTTAGTGGGAGAAACGTTTCGTTTACCAACTGGTAACTTCTTCAGAGACTGAAGAAGTTACCAGTTGGTAAACGAAACGTTTCTCCCACTAAAAAAACGCCACGTCCAGATGAACAGATTCAACTTTTTGGGATTCTTTTACCTGGATTATTGAGCATGCATCAAGAGACTGTATTCAAACAAAACTTTTAAGGCAGCTATTTTAGCCTGTCACAGTAATGTAAATATTAACATTACATAAGCCATGCATGCACAATACTGAAATACCTAAATTGAATAGGGCCTTGATACATAGTATACATGAAATCAGTGCTTTTGCAGATTGATTTGCAGTTGATTTGCAGAAACAAACAGAGGATGGAGATGTAATGTTTAACAAAGGACCTGCAGCCACTCTTGCAGCAGCTTAAGTATGCAATACATTAACACAGTTAAATTATCTGCTGATCTAAAACTCTACTGTTACTCATAAAGACTGTGAAAACCAGCTTAAACATTGTTAATTCATTTAATTTATTATGGCGCACAGTGTAGAGCAACTTGATGATGGTTGATGTTCACAAATGTTCCTTTGAGGGTCTAAGAAACCTTTACATAAACTGCATTGAACTAGATTTGTCTGTGGTGGCCCAGATTACTGCCACTATCTCTTCTTAGAGGAAAATAGGAAAAGAAGTCATAAAGAAAAGTTGTGTAAAGATCTTTATACTAAAGAACAAAAACACTACCAAGTAAAAAAAAACCCAGCATGCTAGAAATAGTTGAGGGATTTATAATTAAGGCAGCGGGGAGTACTCCAGCAATAACACAGACCAGAGTTCACTGGATCTGAGCATCCTTTTTCATAGGAAGCGGACGTAGGAATGGCAGCTAAAGCAAATGAGTTACATCAAAGGAAATGAATGAAGAAAAAAATCCTCTGCCCTGTGATTAACTTGAAAACGTGTAGAAAGGGCTAAGAGTTCGCTAATTTGTAGGTTATTTTGGTGGTGCCGTGCACGCAGAAATAAATAATTCCTGACACATAAACACATAAAAACATTACATGGACAATGGTACATTTTAACACTTATGAGTTTTATCTGAATTTCCAAAGGGAGATTAAAAAACAGGAAGAAACCAATGACTTGATATTGTAAGAAACACTTTAAAGTAGAACATAATTACCAAGTAGGCAGCTTAAAAAGCAGAAAATCTGGGATTTTAATGCTTTAAATAACTACTTTTTTTTTTTTTTTTACACAGAAAAACATTTTTTCTTTTCTATCAGAGAATAAAGAATAAAGCAAAATGTCCATTCAGTCAGTCTGTGTCTTTAATGCCCTTTCTGTGAAGAATTTCTGTATAGTGGCTGTAAGGGTGAAAAATTACTTGGAAAGGAACAAAGTGATTGCCAGGTCAGGGTCTGAAAAATGCCTGGTTCTTCAGGGTGCTTGAAATACACAAGACATACCGAAAATTCAGTGCAGTCAACCAAGCAGGAGAATTTTTTTTCCTCCCCAAACTGGACCTGGCATATTTGGTTCAGCAGCAGAGAGTGTTTCTCTGGGCGGGATGCTTTTCGTGCCAAATATCATTAAAACTGGGTTAAAGAGTATTTACATGGCATGCAGCTGTTCACAACACACAACATCAGGCTGTACCATAACATGGCAGGAGGCGTGCAAGATGCCCTGAGACATCCAGCATTGCATTAAACATCATCATCAACATGAACCTCAGAGGGCTGCAGGCTGTGCTGCAATTCTTAACCATCAGCATCCATGTGCATTATTAAAATAACAAAATAACAGCACCTTGAATAAAATGTCTACTTTCCAAACTGAACTTCAGCAAAAAATGGTTAGACATAAAGAAAATGACTATAAATAATGTATGGAAACTACCTGAAATACAGACATCCAGTATATAAGAAGAGTAAGTGTTAAACTGAGGTAGCAGCTTAAAGTAGCAGCTTTTTATGCCTGCTCAGTGGCGATAGTCATCACTGAAGGCATTATGTTTTAAGCCTGCATCCTTCTCATTTTTATGAACACTATCTCAGAAATGTCGAGGAAAGTTTCTCAGTTTTGGTACAGCTGTTCATTTAGACTAAGTTTTATTGGTCAAAGGTCAAAACATCACTGCGACCTCACAAAAAATGTTTTAAAGCTCATCTAGCTGAACGACCAATGAGCTTATGCCATAGTGAGGAGTGTTGACGGTCCATCTGTCTGTCTATCCACAGCTCATAAGAATCACTACTCCTCCTAAAGTATTGGTCAGAATTTAATCAAACTTGCACACAATGATCACCTAATGGGTCTTCACCTAAACTCTGCTCAAGATTAATGTCACATTTGTCATTTCTACAGGCATTTTAACCTGTGAATTGTGATGAATTGTGAGCCGGGTGAGCTACTAGTGTTATTGATGTTCTGGTTTTAGCCAAAAATCAAGAATTTACACAGTAATTGTTACAATTTTCACATAAATGTCTAATTGTATAGAATGCTAAAGTCATGAAGTAATGAACAGCTGTCAACTTCAATCAAAAACTTTCTGTAAAAACACTTTTCTGGTTATTATTTATGACTGTAACTCAGGAACTGAAGGATACTTTGTGACCATATTTCAAAATTCTTCAGATAATAAATTGGTGATGCTAATCTTTAGAGCCCACCTATTAAATTCCCTAATGATCACTAAATATTTGAGTGTGGAGCGGCATATACTGCAGCATGAGTGATTGGCAGATCAAGATGATTTTTACAAATGTAATAGCTTATTATTGTAGGGTCTTTACCTTATAATATAAAGCGCGTTGAGGCAACTGTTGTTAATGTATTAACAATGTATTTGCTAATTATAAGAACATTTCTGTGAAATAGAGAAAAAAACTGATTATGTGGTAACATTTTATGCTAAAAAATTCAAAGGTAAAGCTCACTCATTCATTCATACAGTAAAAAAAAAACAAAAACAAAAACAAAAAACACTTTCTGGTTATTTATTCTAGTCAATATTTCTAGTTATTTCTGCAGTCTTAGGCATTAAAATGCCTGTGTGGGTTGAGGAAACCCTTATTGTGCTATTCTTGTTCACTAGGTGGGCTGGCAGCTGAAAAATCTGGTGAACTTGTTGCGTGGAGACCCTGCAGGTGTCACCCTGACGCTGAAGAAACGCCCACAGAGCACGCTCACATCAACCCCTGCTCTGCTGAAAAACATGAGATGGAAACCATTAGCTCTGCAGGTATGATGACTGCTTTCATGCTCCACAGATGTATTGCTTCTTTCATGTCTCTGTGTTGCTATTTATGTTGTTTGCTTGTGTTTATCTCTGTACCCGTGTCCTAAACCATGCTGAAAATAAACATATGACGCTAAACACCAAAAGCTCGGATCAAAAACCCAAAATGGGCAAAATATAAAATGAGAGTGTAATATGAATATGCTTTTACAGTAGCATACAAACTGATACCAGATCCACCTGAATCCACCTGCTTTTTGATCACAACTGGTGACTTTAATACTACGTTTACCAATTAATAAATGTTTATAATACAGCTTATAAATGCTAAACACTTCTTTCCTTTTGACTAATTGGTGGAAGGTTCCAGCATCTTCCATTCAGATTTTGACATTTCAGCCCTAAGTGGCATCTGTTGTCCTACTTCAGCCAAACCAATTACATTATTAGGACCGTGTGCCTGAGCCAGAATGGGTGGAAATGAGAGGGACGTGTATTAAAGTAGTCCAGCCTTTCTTTGAGTCCCATTCCAGAGAAAATGTTTTCTCCCCCTGAGGCCCTGAAGCGTGGTCCTGCTCAGCCTCCTCCCCCTTAATGTCCTCACATTCTTCTTCTCCACCTAAATTGAATCTGCTATGTTGATGGCATTTTTCAGGGGGAAAAAAAGGAAAGCAGAGACTGTGATGTTTTCTGATCTGAGATATGACTAAAATTAAAAATGTCAAGGTAGCCTGCTAAGTTACTGAAAAGAACATTGCGCGGTGACTCATGTAATGGTCTTATGATGGAGCACACGGAGCACTCAGTGTTACATTTCAGCTACTGGTCAGCTGTGAGTTATGCAGCATAGTTTGAGTAATGTCTTATTAGTATTCTATTGTTGAAAAAGCTTTTTTTGGAGAGCCATGATTCATCACTGAAAACATGCATCTTGTGATTGGATTACAGTTAGGCTGATGATGTTGCATGTCCTTATTTTGACAATAAATTCTACAAAATTATTATGTTGTGGTGGTTAAAAACATATTAAAGACATATTTTCTTAGAAAATAATGTGCTGTATTTAACACACAAAGCAGGCTATGGCCAGATATTCCTTGATCTGACTAAGAGGGATGACTAGACTGCACACCAACCTCTCTTCCTCTGTGCACCAGTTAGAACTAGAGCATCAAAAACGTACAGTACACAGCTCATTTCATGGTTGAGATGCTCAGCTGCACAGTCTGAACAGAGTGAACGCTGCCTAACTGACTGACTGAACTGCTGTGAGCTCCAAATTTTCATTGTGTCGGTCCCTGTAACTGTTTCTCTCACTCTTTCTCTGTGTCTGCCTGTTTCTCTGTCTTTCACACATGCTCACACATACACATACACTCACTTACACACAGCCAATCTTCCCTCAGAGCCCCAGCAGCAGTGTCGCTACACCGACCAGCACTTTAAGCACTCCATCCAGGAGGAGTAGCTGCGCCCTGCAGGACCTCTACATTCCCCCTCCTCCAGCAGAGCCCTACACCCCCAGGTGAATGCAGATGTAAAACACAGAAAAAGTTCACATTTGCCAAATTTTAAAGGTTCCCCATCAGAGTTTTTGGCTCTTGGTGTAACTATGGGGCAATGTTTTTATGTGTACATTATGTGCAGACACATGCATGTTATTCCATTGAGTGAAGGTGTAGCATTGTATCCACAAAGGCAGTGGGAGGGGGGGTCTGTTATAAAAGATGTAAAAGATATAGATGTAAAGAATACATGAAGAAAAACGGTGCATTTAGAGAAATGCTGAATGTAAAACATACACTCACTGGACACTTTATTAGGTGCACCTTGCTAGTACCGGGTTGAACCCTCTTTTACGATCAGAACTGCCTTAATTCTTCATGGCATAGATTCAACAAGGGGCTGGAGACATTTCTCAGAGATTTTGCTCCATATTGGCACGATAGCATCACACAGTTTTGGCAGATTTGTCAGCTGCACATCCATGATCTGAATCTCCCATTCCACCACATTCCAAAGGTGCGCAACTGGATTGAGATCTGGTGACTGTGGAGGTCATTTGAGTACAGTGAACTCACTGTCATGTTTAAGAAATCAGTTTGAGATTATTTGAACTTTGTGACATGGTGTGCTATCCTGCTGGAAGCAGCCATCAGAAGATGGATACACTGTGGTCATAAGGGTTTTTCTCCTGTCTCCCTCTCCTCACCCCCAACTGGTCGCGGCAGATGGCTGCTCCTCCCTGAGCCTGGTTCTGCCAAAGGTTTCTTCCTGTTAAAAGGGAGTTTTTCCTTTCCACTGTCACCAAGTGCTTGCTCATAGGGGATCGTCTGATTGTTGGGGTTTTCTCTGTATTATTGTACGGTCTTTACCTTACAATATAAAGTGCCTTGAGGCAACTGTTGTTGTGATTTGGCGCTAAAATTGAATTGAATTGAATTGAATTGAATTGAATTGAAGAGGATGAAACAATTCTCAGATAGGCTGTGATGTTTAAATGTTGCTGAATTGGCACTAAGTGGCTCAAAGTGTGCCAAGAAAATATTGTCCACATCATTACGCCCTCACCAGCAGCCTGAACAATTGTTATAAGGCAGGTTGGATCCATGTGTTCATGTTGCTGATATCAAATTTTGACCCTACTGCCTGAATGTTGCAGCAGAAATCAAGACTCATCAGAACAGGCAGTGTTTTTCCAATCTTCTGTTGTCCAATTTTGGTGAGCTTGTGTGAACTGTAGCCTCAGTTTTCTGTTCTTAGCTGACAGGAGTGGCACCCGCTGTGGTCTTCTGCTGCTGCAGCCCATCTGCTTCAAGGTTTGACATGTTATGCATTTAGAGATGCTCTTCTGTATACCTTTGTTGTAAAATGTGTTTTTTTGAGTTGCCTTCCTATGATCGAGATGAAATCTTTACGCATTTGAGTGAATGCTGGCATATTTGGCTGCTGCTGCTCACTGCCTTACTGGCTTTACAACAACAAAATTTCCCAACATCCATTTACAACTGAATTCCTCTGGCCTGGTTCAAGACTACTCCATTTAGGGAAACACTACAAATTCTCCATGTTCCACATTATCCTCCTTTCAGCTGTGGAAAACATCACCAAACTCATCATGATGTCCACATCCTCCACATGCTCACTGGATCCCCTTCCAGCTGCCTTGGTCAAAGACTGCCTTCCTACACTGTCTCTGATCATAAGTGCCATAATTAATTCCTCTCTCTCTCCACTGCAACTGTCCCTATATCCCTCAAAACAGCCTCTAGTCTAGACTCCAACAACTTCAACAACTATAGACCCATTTCCAACCTTCCATTTATCTCTAAAATTCTGGAACTCACAGTAGCATCTCAACTCCAAGCCCACTTAATTAATAGCAACCTCTGTGAGCCATTTCAATCTGGTTTCCGTTCTAGATGCTGGCCTTCTCATCATCCTCATCCTCCTTGACCTCAGTGCTGCTTTTGACACCATTTCCCATCCTCTTCTGTTAGAAAGACTGGCCAACATTGGAATCAAGGACACAGCACTTCAATGGTTTACTTGTCTGACAGGAAACAATTTGTTGAAGGCAAAACTATCTGCTCTCCATCAGCCTTGATCACACAAGATGTCCCTCAGGGATCAGTGCTAGGACCATTGCAATTTATAATTTATCTCCTTCCTCTGGGAAGTATCTTCCATCATTTTGGTATACAGTTTCATTTTTATGCTGACGACACACAACTATTTTTCAACAAAACTAAGAACCTCTCTTCCCCCTCCAAACCTCACCTCCTGCTTACAGGCCATCACCACTTGGATGACAGTCAATCAGCTCAAACTAAATGGCAATAAAAGTGAAGTTATCCTTATTAGCTCAAAGGACTCACTTTCCAAAATATAGAATTTTAGTGTCTCTATAGATGGTTGACAGGTCCACACTTCCCACAGTGTCAAAAGTCTTGGAGTTATCTTGGACAGTACTCTCTCCTTTACCACCCACATCAGTAATGTCTCACGTTTCAGTAATGTCTCATGTTCAGCCTATTTCCATCTACGTAACATTTCTAAACTACGTCCTTTTCCTTCTCAACACAGCACACAACTCCTTGTTCATGCCCTGTTCACCTCTTGTTTGGATTATTGTAATGTCATTCTCTCTGGTCTCCCAAAAAATCTCTTTAATCTGCTCCAAATGGTACAGACCTCTGCAGCTAGAGTCATCACCTGCACTTAGTCTACTGACCATATTCCACCTATTCTTATCCGGCTTCATTGGCTCCCCATTCCCCAACGTATCCAAGACATCTGCTCCTCACTTTCAGAGCTCTCAATGACTTGGCACCCCTTCCTGCACCCTCTGCTCAGCTTCAGCTGCTCTCCTGACTGCTCCTCACTTCAGACTTAACACTATGGGTGCCAGAGTCTTTTGATGTGCTGCACCTCATCTTTGGGACTTATTACCATTTCACCTTCATTAGCTAGACTCTTTGACAAAGTCCAAATCGCAGCTCAAAACCCATCTGTTTTCATCAGCATATCAGCTATAACCATCTTGTTTTATATATCTTACAATTATATTATTCCTGGATTTTAAATCTTTTTTAATACTGTTTTTGTTGTTAATTTTGTGTTTTAGGTGGTCCTTGAGTGCTTTGAAAGGTGCCAACAAATAAAATGTAGTATAATTATTATTATTATTATTATTATTATTATTATTATTATTATCTCCAAGCAGTCTGGCCATTGTCCTCTGGCCTCTGACATCTACATGGCATTTTCACCCAGAGAACTCCTGCTCACTGGATATTTTCTTTTTTTCGGACCATTCTCTGTAAACCCTAAAGATGGTTGTGCAGGAAAATTCTAGCAGATCATCAGTTTCTGAGATTCTCAGATCAGCCTGTCTGGCACCAACAGCCATGCCATGTTCAAAGTCACAAAAATAATTTCTGATACACTGTTTGAAGTTCAGCAGGCCGTCTCGACAATGTCTATATGTCAATCACATCGCAGCATTAAGTTGATCAAGTGTACCTAACTAAATGTGGACAAAATTCTGATTCAGGGCTCAACCTAAATCAGAATTTTGTCAGGTGAATCAGATTTAACCTTCAGTTTGATTTGTTAGACCCTTTTAGCCACTTTCAATTTCACCACTTTTTGCCACTTTAAATAACTTAACATAAACATAATAAATGACAGCATGAAATGAAAATTCACAGCATTAACCATTTTAAGTAGGTTAGTTTGCTGTATTCATTACTGTTGAATGATATGAGTTTGAGTTGAACTTTTAAGGTTTATCCACTACAATGTCTACCCTAGCTCATTAGCTGTAACCTCTACTGTTTGGATAAATGCTGCAGAAATGAGTGGGAGTTGGAGAGAAAATGACACAGTCAGAATCTTTGTTTTCCTTTTTGTTTGGTAGCAAATATGATGCCCAACATTTGGATAGCTTTACAGTGAAACTTATGAATATCCAGACAGTTTGTTGCACCTCACGGTGGCTGCAGGTGCTTCTCCCACACTCTTGTCACAAAGTTCCCACAAGAAAGGAACCATGTCACATACTGAAAGGCTTGGCTGGTAACATGAGTAATTTGTTCCTCCTCAGATTTCAGCTTCTCTCATAAGTAAACAACAAACACAGTGCATGTTGTTATGTGGATAAAGAAATGCTGTAATGCTTTGATTTTCCAGGGTCAGGCCTACATATGACTACAGATAATAACTAATAAAGCTACACCATTAGTATTGTAGAAATGTTTTATGGCATATATTGTCCCAAGAGGATGAATCTTAGTTACTCTGGAGATCCCCAAATGACAAATCAAGCTAATGAGAATTATTAGGTTTTCAGTGGATGCATTTTAGCAGTCTTATGTTAGTAATCACTGAGCTGCATTATTAATTGCTTTTAAAAGAAAAGGAATATAACTAAAGCAATATGGGTTTTTTTAAATGCTTTTTATTATGAATAAATAGCATCAAAAGACCAAAACCAACAATAAATTGAACCTCCTAACAAGTGTTGCTTGAGTAGCTAGAGCCTGATCATTCCTCTGAGCCACTGCTGTCGAGAAAAAAAGGAGTGTTGCACAGGGAGATATGTTCCTTCTTTTCCCTGCTGTGGACATTTTGCTTTGTTTGAGTTAATACACGTGTAATTGCATAAACATTGCCTAATACCGTAAAAACTAGAGCACAAAATGTGTAGTAATCTGCAGCTGAATATACTCCTGTTTGAGTAATTTTTGCTAAAACCTAAAGTACATTGGCAGTGGAAATTATTTAGCCCCAAAGAAATTTAAGTATATACAAAAATGTATGTCTCTACTGGGGACAGATGAGCTTCGAGCTGAATAACGTCTTCTCTCTAATCTTATTCCAAACCCTGACAAATAAAATAACTTCCTGATTTCTGTTACCAAAGAGATGACAAGGGAAATCTGCCGGATGACGATCCTCAATCAGATGTCCATGTCGCTGAGGGATCTGAATCACCAAACTCCTACCTGGATCAGGAATGTCGAAGGCGATTTCCTCTGGTGGAGGAGGATACTATACTGTACTGTTATGAGTACGACCAGAACCAAGAGGTGGCATCAGTTCGCAGGGGGAGCACTCCCACCTATGGTAAGACCTCTGTCTCATCTGAGGACTCAGGACCGCTGTAATTGTGGGAGCCAAGAATTTAAAGCTGTGCAAATGTGACGTCTTAATGTTTCTAGGTGTTTTTGATTTGTGTGTATGTGTGTGTGTGTGTGTGTGTGTTTGTGTGTGGGAGCAGGCTGTGTAATATTGCCGTTCCCTGTGCCTCCTTGCTCTAGGGAGGCTAAGGCCCATATCAATGCCAGTGGAATACAACTGGGTGGGAGACAACGAAGACCTGGCCAAGCTGAAGAGAGAGAGCAGGAGAGGTGAGTGGGAGGCAGTGGGAAAGAGAGAAAAAGAAAGGGAGGAAGAAAGGGACAGAGGGAGCTGAGGTGAGTGGGAGGATATCTCATAATATCCTCACCCTCTCAGATCTCCCAGCCAAAAAGTAGAAGGATGAGCTGGCCTGTCAAAACTGATAACATGCTGGATATCAGCTCCTGCCTGTATCTCCTCCATATGTTCATTATCTATCATTGCTCCTTTCACCCCCTTCATCCCTCTCTCTGTTTCTCTCTTTCTCACTCTCAGCTTTGCCGCGCCTCTGAGTTTGGATATAAAAAGTACACTGTTGCTTTGGCAACTGTATAAATATATTTTCCTAAGATTTTCACATTTTGCTTGAGCTAGGTGGTAAATGGAGTGGGAGGAGACTGAATTGCTTTATTTCAGCCTCAAAGAAAGACTTGAGTGATGTGTTTGTTTCCTCTGAGGATGCTGCTGATATGTTGCTCCTTTGGGCTTTTCAGAAAAAGTGATGGGGCTATATTTATCTACAAGAGGCAGTATTTGGAAGTTTTGAGGGCTTCCTGCCTGACAACGACTTCCTCTCTAGATGTTTTAATACTTTTCACATATTGTAGTGTAAGTCTTTGAAATGCCAGCCTCCACTGATCACAGGTAGCAGACATCTGAGTGTTTATTGACATTAATAGTAATATGTGGTTAAGATTTTTTGTTTTCCATAAAAACAAAAAAAAAAACAGTTTAAGGTTGCTAAGACATGCGTATAATAATATTTTACAATCACATGAAGTGTGTTCTACACTGAGTCTGCCTCTATTGTGTCACTGCAGAGAATTCCCTAATGCATTTTGAGAGCGAAGACAAAACCTCACATGAGGACTTTCTCTTGGGCCGCAGCCTGAGTCAGAACAGGAGGAAGACTGAGCGAGGAGCCAGCCCTACCCATTACACACTTGTCCCTGCCCTCCAAATGGAAGTCTCCCGGTCCACGTCTAGCTCTGACTCTGCATCCTTATATCACGTTAGTCTGTTATGTCCATGAAAAGTACAATTATTTCTTGTTAGAAGCAGGATAATTTTCAGGTTGTCATTCTTTTTTTTTTTTTTTACATTTCGCAGGTGTTTGAACGATCCTCATTGCTCTCGAGGTCAAAGAAAAAGGGTAAAGGTAGGGTTTTTTTGGTGGAATTTTACATGAGTGCTCACTTGTACTCAATCCCCCACATGAGCAGGTGTTTCACGAAGAGTGTTTTCTGACCCCCTCCTCTGTTCTGCTCCCCTGCTGGTGCCTGCAGCTGGAAGTCCTCTCACTTCAATCAGCAAACGGCGGATTTCCTGCAGGGACTTGGGTCAGGGGGACTGTCAGGGCTGGCTGTGGAAAAAGAAAGACGCTAAAACCTATTTTTCACAGAAGTGGAAGAAGTACTGGTTTATCCTGAAAGACACGTGTCTGTACTGGTACATGAATGAAGAGGTGAATATGATCATTCCCATAAAAGAGAAACTGATATGTTTTAGACTTTATTCTTTATGCTGAACTTTGAATTCGCTCTCTGTTTGCTTGTCTCAGGATGAGAAGGCGGAGGGCTTTGTCAGCCTACCAGAGTTTAAGATAGATCGTGCCACTGAATGCAGAAGGAAGTTGTGAGTGCCTGTTTTCACCTGAAGACCAAACATAAATGTGCATTGCTTTTGCATTTATCCATGTCACATATTTACATGCAGTCCCATAAACATCAATTAAGAGGTAATCTTGTGCAAACTGGTTCTTGGCACGAAAAAAAGCTAATTTTTAATGTCTGTTTTGGGTCAGGTTTAATCTTTTCACTTGAGAAATGAACAAAATATGTAATTTGTTCAATCTTTTCATACAGCTGTATACTGAACGATTTAATGGGCTGCCCATCCAAAGGGGTGGGACAGGGTGCCTGAGTCACAAATAGTATTCACTTGGGCTATCAACCAGCAGTATTTTAATATTCTGACAGGACAGCAGATGCTATTTTGTTTTAGATATTCGTTTAAATCTGACAATCAAAGTGAAATAATAACATAAAAAAGATCTTTAAAAAGTTTGCTGACTAAAAATGTCACTGAAGAAGGGTGTGACTCACATTTTATGAGTCATACTTGAACTAATTCTAAGAAAATCTTTTTGGGCTTTTTTGGATCCTGGAGTGCTTTCTAGTTACAGATGGAGGGCTGTAAGTCTGATGAGTATGTGTACATGCATTTAGCGATAGAGTAAGAGGGGGAGGCTGTAACCTGGGTGATGAGTGGGACAAGACAGCAAGTTTGAAGATAAAGACAGGCAAATATGAGACATTGCAAATTGTGTGGAGGATTAGAAAATAAGGAGTTTTGTATTTTGTAGCTTAAGCAGAGCATGGTCGCTTCACACAAATAGTTTTTCTATGAATAGTACCATTGCATAGTGCAGTGCAAGTGCGTAACTACCTTCCTTTTCTTTCCTCTAGTGAGTGGCCTGAATGGAATTAAAGCTAGTATACGTTCCAGGGAAGAAGACAAGTTTTCTGTATATTGACAGATTTGATTATTAAATTTATATTGAATTATATTAGCACATTTATATTAAATTATATTGACATATTCTGAATTTTTAAAGACTATTCTTTCTAATTTTAACTTGAAAGAAAATAACATTCTTGAAAACTTTGTTGGTTTAAACAGTTTACAACAGTCAAAATGACCTCGTGCTGTTGTTTACTGTGAACTTGGAGAGTTAAAATCATTAGCATTGATGGATTAGATGGGTTTCAACATGGTGGTGCAGTGGTTAGTATGGTTGCCTCACAGCAAGAAAGTCCTGGGTTTGAATTCACTGGATAGCTGGGGCCTTTCTGTGTAGAGTTTGCATGATCTCCCTGTGCCTGCATGGGTTTCTCACTAGGTACACTGGCTTCCTCCCATAGTCCAGACGTGTTAGGTTAATTGGCAATTCCAAATTGGCCATAGGGGTAAATGTGAGCATGAATTGGTTGGCGGTTGTCTATCTCTCTGTGTTAGCCCTGTGACAGGCCACCTCTGCAGGGTGTACCCTGCCTGTCGCCCATTGATAGCTGGGAAATTCTCTAGCACCCACCCCTGAATTAGATAAGCAGAAGGATGTATGGATTGATGGGTTGTTGTTCACTATTGAGTTAAATGTCAGAATTAGTAGAGGGTTTGGGGTTGTATTTCATAATTATGGCTCTATCTTAATTATGTATCTTAATGATGCCCTTCAGCTTTTGGGTTGGGGATTGTGACTGTATACAAATGGAATCGTATTTCATGAGACTTACTCCGATTGGTGCAACTCCCCAAAATAAGCAAAGCACTTTATCTCATGAGGCACAGTCTTGCTGTTTTTTTGTCAGTCTGAATTACTATATGTATGGCCATGTGTCGGTTTATTTTGCCAGTCAACTGCATTCATATGTTAATGTGTGCCATACGTCCCTGTCCTTCTGCTTACGTGTGATTAAATATGTTCCTTTCAGTGCGTTCAAGGCTTGCCATCCGAAGATAAAGACCTTCTACTTTGCTGCGGAAAATGTAGACGACATGTCCCGGTGAGTTAATGAGGCTTTGGTAGCCATATTGCAAACTCCCCCAGCATTTAAACCCCAACTGTCTGCAAACTGAATCCCCCTACTTAGACTGCCCCCTCTCTTTGAAACTAAGTAGTTTTGTAAGTTGATTAGTCAAACAGTTAAACACACACACACTGGCAGGAGATGCTTTATTGGATGTTAAACTGCTGTGCGTCAATGCTGTTGTTCTCCCCCACAGGTGGCTTAGTCGTCTCAGTATGGCAGTGGCAGGCTACTCTGAGCAGCAGGAGAAAATGCGCCAAGACCAAGGTGAGATTAGTCACAGTCTGTGTTCACGGTGCTGCAAGAATTTCTTCAGCTGTTACAGGTCAACAGTTATATAAAGCTGTTGATTTTAAGCAGTAGGACATCACGCTATTGCTTTCAGATTATGTATATAAAAGTTGAAACAAATGCATGAATAATTACTTTGCCTAGTCTTCATTTGGCAAAGGTTTTAATTTGCTATCACAGGTTCACAGCAGTAATTAAGCTCCTGTCAGTACTGTTTACTGCAGGTGCCACAACTTTTGCACCACAAATGGACAAAGGAATCTGCTTGTTGCAATATTAATATTCCCTAAAAAATGACCGTAGAGATGACTCCATTTGAATTCTTGGTTCTTTAGTTTGGTTCACTTGCTTTAAAGTAAAGACTTTTTGTCCTGAATCTTTCCACTGGGAGAGAAGCTCATTTATCATTTATTTGACTGTC
This sequence comes from Heterochromis multidens, assembly GCA_015108495.1. Taxonomy (NCBI): domain Eukaryota; kingdom Metazoa; phylum Chordata; class Actinopteri; order Cichliformes; family Cichlidae; genus Heterochromis; species Heterochromis multidens. Next base: position 12,862 of record VUQS01000440.1, on the reverse strand, counting down.
AGAGTTTAGAAGACACAAGGAAATAAACAGGGATTTAAATGGCTTGAAAATTATAACTTGGCTTGGAGTGAGTTTGATGCTATAGCCTGGAAAAACAAGACCAGATGTAGAGAATTCAATAACCAGATTTAGATCAGAGGCGTTTTACTTCTGCTTTACATCAGATTCAACAATAACGTCTTTATGCTGAATATAAATAGTAATTTTTAGGGGCTGAATAACTTACTTAGCTTCTTACAGATGGACAGGAAATAATGTAACTAACCCTTGTGCTATTTAGAGGAGCCTACGTAGAAACCTTGCATGGGTGGGTGGGTGAGAGCAGGTTTGTCACTAGTTTCATGAAGATGGGGCCTTTTCCTTTACAGAAGAGTTTCTAAATTAGAACCATAACACCTCCAGAAGACCCAAAAGGAAGTTCTCACATCTTAGATTTATCCTTTTTCACACTCAACAGGAGACCTGGACTTGTACATCACACCTACATCACATCCACACTGCTGCTACAGTACCCCTGTCAAAGCACTTAGTCAGAGTTTGATTTTTCTGACCTCATGCAGGTGTTCAGATTGCAAACTGTGTGTCTGTGAAAAAAGTTTCTCCTTTCTGCTCCATGTAGAAACATTTGATTTTGATCATGCCTAGAAGTATTGACTTGACAGTACTTTTGTTCATGACAGATTACTGGAGTGAGAGTGATCATGAGGACATGGAGATGCCCTCAATGCCCAAACAGGACAGTCCACCACCACCTTATGACACCTATCCCAGAGCATCCTCAGTGAGTCTGTCAGCCTGTAGTCAAAACATTTACGGTTGATACAGAATCTTCCTATGCAGCACACGTGTCTCATTTTTCTTGCAACCATCTGTTTATAATTAGGTGAGTCCTTACCTGGAACCGAAACGTGGCCATCTCTCCTCCTCCGACACGTTTCAGTCCCGTTCTTCTCATGAGGAGTTCCGCTCTGAGCCTCAAGAAGGCAGCAGCAATAATGGTGTCTCCCCCGGGCAGAAGACGAGCAGCCACCGAAACTCGTGGCATGATCAAATGGAAAGCAACACACGGATGCACTACCTCCAGACGTTTCCCGTGGAGGAATCCTTGTTATCTGAGGACAGGGACCAGCTAGCGGTGGAATACCGCAGGCAGGCCACTCTACCTGCACAGCGCAGTCTGCTGCAGGAACAGTACAGAGCCCTGCCCCTGCCCCTCAGGGCCAGTATTGATTCAGAGGCAGGAGGGAAACCTCGCAGTTTCACACTTCCCAGGGACAGTGGTCTCCATGCTATCCTGGCAGCCACTGATGCTGCTTCTGATCAGAGAGAACCCCGGCACTACCAGATGGACCGGTCCAGGGATGCAGGTCAGATTCCTCAGATGAATTTTCAATTGTACTACTATGCTGCATCACATGAGCCAAACATTCACATGTCTGTGCAGGTTCTCACTCATCCAGGTCATGGTAGTCTAAGGCGCTTGAAAGAAGGCGACTGGACTTCTTTAAGTTGTTTGAAGACGTTTCACCTCTCATCCAAGAGGCTTCCTCAGTTCTAAAACCAAAA
>VUQS01000440.1:0-11276 GCA_015108495.1 Heterochromis multidens | reverse complement strand
CTAAAACCAAAAGGTGTAGAGTACCAGGTATTTAAACCCTAGTGGGGGGTGTCTCTTGAGATCACATGATCAATAGTGGGTTAACAACCACCTCTCAAGAGACACCCCCACTAGTGTTTAAATACCTGGGACTCTACAACTTTTGGTTTTAGAATTGAGGAAGCCTCTTGGATGAGAGGTGAAACATCTTCAAACAACTTAAAGAAGTCCAGTCGCCTTCTTTCAAGCGCCTTAGACCAAACATTAACAGTTTTCTTTTTTGTACTTATATTATTAATTTATTACAGGATTTGAACTGACTACAGGATCCATTAAAAAAAAACCAGAGTGCTACTGGGATGACATATTTTTGTAGTTCAATTTAGAAGTTACCAACGACCTGGTTCCCACAACAAAAAGCTAACTGGATTTACTAAAGCCTTTTAGGATTATTGCCAAAAAAAACTATGTGGGACACTAATATTAGACTATAAACTAACTACAACATGCTTTCATGACTAACGTAATCTCAACTAAGCTGCTGTGTTTGGCATGACAACATCAAATATACTCAAGTCTTATTTAGTCATACTTTTGCAAACTTTTCTAGGACAATGAAAAGCTTCAGTACTACAAGTGGGCTTTTTATGTTACATAACCAAATTTGAAGATTTCTAAAGCTTATGTTCACCCAAGACCTTATTTCCAGCATCAAACCAACAACCCATTCCAAAGTGACCATGGGATGAGGGGACCAGATGTGCAAAGTGCTAGTTTATTTATCAGGTTTTAGGACTTATGCCTGCAGCATTCTATAGACAACAGAAAAAGTGATAAAATAATAATTTTTTCAAAAACTATCTAATGATAGATTTTTTGTGCCATATATCCGTATAGCTGAGGCCTCAGTCACACAGTCGACAACCGCCTGGCAACCTATTCCCCAACTGGTTGGTGGGTTGTTGCTGCCAGTTGCTAGGTGAAATCCATTGCTAAGAGGGTGCTGCACCAAAAATCTCCTTGTGATTGCTTTGCTCATTGGCAAATTGCCGTGTTTGCCCATAGATTGCATGGAAGATGCTGATTTGCCTGCTACTACTACTAGCTGAGTGGTAGTAGCTGATTTGCCTGCTACTACTACTAGCTGAGTGGTAGTGAAAATGAAAAGTGCAACGAAAACTGTAAACTGAGAACATTCGCTTTCAAAGTAAAAGTTCTGGCTCACTGCAGCAGCCAACACATTTCAAGAGGTGCAACGGTGGTGCTGCAGTGGTTAGCCCTGTTGACTCACAGCAAGACGGTCCTGGGCTTGAGTCCACTGGCTGGCTGGGGCCCTTCTGCGTAGAGTTTGCATGTTCTCTCAGTTCCTGCTTTTGGCTCTCTGTCCAATTGTTAGGTTAATTCATGATTCTAAATTGGCCATAAGTGTGAATGTGAGTGTGAATGGTTGTCTGTCTCTATGTGTTAGCCCTGCGACAGACTTGCGACCTGTTCAGGGTGAACCCCACCTCTCACCCTATGACAGCTGGGATAAGCTCCAGTCCCACTCTACTCAACTCTGAATTGGTTAAACAGAGGAAAATGTATGTATGGATGGTATTCACATATGTTTGGTAAGATTTTTTCATTATTAGTATAAATGGGCATTCTTCCCACAAATTTGAGTCACATTGCTTTGAATTATACAGTCAAAATAGTTTTTAAAGGTGATGGATGAACTGTTGAAATCAGCTTTTACTACTCCAATTGGTACAAACACAAACTGTACTGAAAAAAAGGTGCTATCTCTTACAATAAACAATGCCATAATCACTGTGTCTGTCAAAAGAGGTCAACAATATCCACTTACATTTAATCATAAGTGTTAAATAACATAAATAACATTGAATTGAAAATCAATTCAGATTAACACATTTGGAACATGACAGGTGGCGGCGATGAAGAGCTACTTGAGCTAATCTGACAGCTTTGTGGGGCTACATTAACGTTGAGGTAGAGAGGATGAAGACGTCGCACACTTAACAGTATCACTGAACTCATTCTGAATGGTCCTGCTGTGAGAGCCTCTCCTGCTCAGTGTTATATGCAGATCAGTCTTTTCATCTGCACAGGGCTGTGCAAATGTGCTTATTTGTCATCATTTATTTTATTAAAGCTGCTAACAGGCAGTCAAAGCCAGCAAATGTCAGAGGTTGAATACTCGCTATTATTGCTTTATTGGATTGGATTTAAAGCCAGCCCATTCGCCATCCCTTGAAGTCCTCCGGGGAAGTTGTCTAAGTGAAACGAAATTTAGTCTTATTTGATACTGATTTATCTTGGCAGCCCACTCTCTTTTTCTCTCTAGCACACTCTCTCGCTCATTCTTTCGCCTTCTCTCTCTTTTTTCTCCCTCTTGCCTGATCGAGATGTCGTCGTGCCTCTCGGCGGTGTTTGGATGGTGAAGCGATGAGGAATCCTTTCAGCCCAAGTTAATGTTGAATTCAGCATGGGATAAAGAAGCTCGCCCAAGGCTCCTCTCTTCTTGTCCTCGTTTATGTATTGCTCTGCTATTCTTTCTCTCCACCACTTCCAATAAGGATGAGAGGCCGACACAAAACAGGCGGCAAACAAAGCATGATACATTTCAAAGCACAGCCCCAAAGCCTCCGAATGTACCACCCTCCTTCTAAAATACAAAACAGAGCGACAACTCCCAGAATCAGAGCTCGAGTGCAGTGTTGGTGTTTTGGCAACAGAGGGCAGTGCATGAAAACAGGAGACAAGTGGGGTCTTGGTAGCTTATTAGAACAATGCATAAGTGTGTTCAGTTTTGTAGATTTAAGGCCTTCTTCTTCCTTTATTGCTCTCTGAAAAAAATAGCACAATGAATATTGTACCTCTGAATATGTTAAAAAAGAGCAGAAATGTTCACTCATCTGTGAAGACGTGCATAGGCTACATTATCTGGAGATTAAAGGAAGGAAAAACGTAAAATGTGAATGTGTCATATGGTCATCTTTTAAAATTCAGCTTATAAATCCCACTGCCTGAAATAATTAGTCAATAAGTTAATCAGTAAGAATTAAAACTATAATTGATTAATCCAATTAGCAAAACATTTTTTTTTTTTTATCACTCCAGCCTTTAAAAAGTGACATTTTACTGTTTTTGTTATCTTGAATTAAAGTAAACGGAATCATTTTGATGTTATGAGTCTCTCTGTCTCACTTCTTGTTATTTTATGAAGTTTTACAAACCAAAGCATTTATTAAGGAATTGAGGACCAGATTAATCAATAAGGAAAATCTCATTAGCTGCAGCCCTGGATAAAATACTTAGCAATGACTCACACCCTAAAAAGCTACTAAAGTAAAATGCTGCTTGAATATAGTTTTGTTTTTTGGTGCATGGAACCTGTTTCCAGAAAAATGATGTTTCTTAAAATAGTCCACTGACAATTTTGAGTCATTTCACCAGCCACTTGTTACCTTTGGCTCTCTGCAGTTTCATGCTGGGAAACATGCGAGCGTTGGCAGACGGTGTGAAAAGGTGAAAAACCTCAGTCTTGACTTCAGTTTAATGTACATTTTTTTGTGTTTTGTGTCTTGCCAGGTCATGGACGTGACTGCAGGATGCAGACCGACTCCCTGGTGGATTTGTACCGTGCCCTGGAGCAGACAAATCTGTCTGACCAGAGACCAGCCAACCGCCTGGAGTACAAGCGCTCGTTTGTCCGCAGAGTTAACGACCCCCTGCTGAATGACAAACTTCACCGCTTGCGGATCCTCCACAGTTCACTCAATGTATAACCTGATGTTGGAGTGTTTTTTTTAAACAAGTTGCATTTGCTGATTACTAATTCATGCTTTTATTTTCTTACAGAATGTCCCTCTTCAAGACACAAATCGGTCGTTGGGTTTTTTAGGGTAGCCTGTTGAGGATCAGTGTGGTGGTGACACCTCAACTGTAACACCTCTGCCTGCACTTCACACTGCTGGCGTCCCAGTGACGGAAATGAAAGGCACCAAAAACCATTGTTTACCTTCTTGGTTCTCCATCTCCTCTCCTTTAACAGCTCCTTCAACTCCACTCACGTGCAGGAGCACAAAGACTTGGTGTCCCTATTTGCCTCATGTCTTTCTTTTTAGAATGAGGGCTGTAACAAAAGGCAATAAAGATGCCTGGCTTGATAAAATAAGTTATAGACTCCCAGGGTTTATGGCAAATAAGCACTTTGTGTCTATGTCAAAAATTTGTCAGAGAGGTTTTTGAATCATTGCTCACATGCATGGCCACCTCCCTTTGCTTCTGTTGAGTTGTTTGAACATTATGCTGGAGTTGTGTGCAGCTGCTCATTAAAAGTATGCGCACAACATTTGGTTATGCATGTATGTTTGATTCATGGGTATGTTTGTTCTATGAGTGTACAGGATGTTAAGCGTATATATACAGATATTATGATATTACATTACAGCAAAAGTGACTACACAGTGTTTTGGGGTACTTATACAAATTGTAAATCAAGTGCTGTGCCTCAGTGATAGTGAATGTACATCGTACTTTTCCAAGAGAGGTGAGAGAAGATATAGAAAGCAAGCTATCCCTCAAAACAGAGGCACAAAAATAAAAGGCTTGGCAATAATGAACTAGTATTGTAAATTACAGATGAATGATCAGAATAGTCGTCTATTTTTGTATGCATGCTGTCTACCTGATTGTTTGTAAAACATTTTCTCCTCCCCTTGGCTCAGCCTCAGTCCCTTACACACCCACATACACACATGCACACGAGCAGCACAGTGTATTTTTAATTCTTCTTATACAAACTGCCCCAGCTCCATTTTTTTATTGTTCACCATAAAAAGCAGAATAACCGTATTTATTAAGTGTTTAATGTGCAAGCATGCTTTGTAAGACTAAAACATTGTACCATGCCATGTGACTCACATATCACACCTGTGCCATATTGTAGCTGCATTTTTTTTTAAATTAAATAAAGTATGATATGGGCATACATAAGGACCACTCTTCAGTGTTTTCCTTTCTTAGAAAAGACATTTTGAAATCCTATTTGTCCTACTCCTGTCAGGTTGCTCATTAAGCTGACTCAGTGTATTAACAATAGGCAAGCATAATAATCAGGGTACTCAGTGTACATGAAGCTTCAGGCTTTCATATAATATATAATTAATGTTATAATTAACAGAGAATAACAGGCCAGACTAGTGCCATATGTGCAGTGCAAGTATAACAGTTTATATCTGTGTATCACTACTGGTCTGCAGAAAGATGCAGAAAAGTGAACCTGCAGGTTCACAGGACAGCTGCACGTCATTTACCAGATATATTAATAAGTGAATGCACACATTTATCTTCTCAGTCTCAAGTATAAAGCAGCAACTACTTGTAGAAGCAGCACTACTAGATACAATATGTTTGCCCAGTTAATCATTGCTCTGTGAATTTCTGCATGATGGTGGGCAATCCAGTGGAAAATCCAGTGTCATTACACATAACTTCGCTGACAAAAAATCAGTCAACCTCAACAACCCATGGAGAAAAGAAAGCTTTTGATTTGCTGCCACGTCCTTTTGCAGATGTCAGGTACTCCATCCCACAGTGTCAGTGTAGCCACGGGATTGTACTATGGGCATATGGAGAAATTCAAAGGGGACTTGTGATTTGGTTGAAATGAACTGAGAGTGCAAGAGAAGACCCCAAACTGAATTGCCAGGTTTCACGCTTCTTCCCAGAACATTGTCTCATTCCTGTATAGATGTTAATATTAATGACCTTTTTTTGCTGTGAGCATTAACTTGCTCTGCATTAACAGGGGTAACACTACAAATTCAAATTTTGTTGCTATCTGAAATTGAAGAGTAGAGGTCCCACAAATAATAAACAATGATTATATTCAGTAATATTCTTGTTACTGTGTTATAACACATGATTATTCATATAATTCACACCAAGAGATCCTCATTATGTGTTTTCCTAATCATGCTCGTTAATATCATCAATAAAAAAACACAAGGAGTCAAAACAAATCAACAGTATGATGATAAGGAAAGTCACAAGCAGTGACTGGAATATTTCTGCCCCACTGACTTAGCAAATAATAATGATAATAATAATAATAATAATAATAATAATAATATGTCCATAAATGTTGGATTGCTGCGTAAATTGTCAAATGAAGACATTATATCGGCTGAAACTAATAACTGTTGTTATTTTAAAATATATATATATATGTTAATTTTAAATTTGGGACCAACAATAAACTTTAAATATTTAAAATAATTTGTAAATCATTACATTCTCTTCTAATCAATACGTTAACAAAAGCATCTAAGTTTTTGTGGAAGCAGTGTACAAACTTTCAGTTATACAGAACAATAAAAAAAATACTCAAAAAACCCAAAATAAAGCAAAACAAAACAAAACAAAAATTTTGCTGTGTTCTCAGCTCACTGTGACACCCAAAACATTAAATGATCAGGATCCCGTCAATAGCCAAAGGCGATTATGTGCATAACCAACCACAGCATCGCTCTGTAAATGTGTTCATTATAATGTTATACCCAAACCCAAACTTATATATGGCTCTCTTGAAAAAGAGAGATTTAAATCGGAATGAGACCTGGATAAATAAAGCATAATAAATAAAATATCAATTAAGCACTCAGTGGTTTCTTTTTTCCTTTTCTTTTCTTTTTCTTTTTGTATTTTTTGAATAAGACTCATGTTGAAAGACTATCTGTAAATTAGTTTCATGCTAATCATGCTAATCATTCCTATTGATATGTCTTTTTTTTCAGTGAATCCCCTTTTATAACATCAGTGGTAATAACCTGTGTTTACACTAGTTCCAGCACACCGTGGTAGGTATTCGTCACAGGTCAGGTTTGGTCTCATCTCACTCTCATTATAAAGTAGGTCATAATTCTGTCAAGTGGATATAAAATACTGGCTGCTAATAAATTAATAAGCATCATTGTCCATTTAGGGCAGTCCTTACTTTTTTCTTTGCTAAATATACAAAATACTGTTAAAGAATTACATATAAAGATAGATATGGTGAAAAGAGACTGACTTGGCAATTTAAAACATAGTGCTGACGCGTGTAGAAATAATGCAACCATTTGTGATGTTTACAATTGAGCTCTTTGTTCTAAACTCTGACAAGATGAGCTAAACTAAACTAAAGTCCAGTGTTTCTGTAATTGGGTTAGGCATAAACTGAGTCACAATAAAAGGCTAAAAGGAGTACAAACATAGAGCTGCTCACAGGGGCTTGGGCTTCATATATTTGGGGATATTAGCCAAACTATTACAACATACAGTCCTCTTTTTACTATATACAAACTCAGAAAATTTAATTTAGCTTTAATTGTATGTATGTATTTTGTATTTTCTAAGTAGAAGAATTTACTATGAAAGTTAGTCATTTATGATCATCAGATTTTGGATAGAATGGAGTGACACTGCTAGAAGTATATGAGGGGGAAAAAAGAGTTGTACTGGCCCTTTAAATGGACCAGGAGGGAAAACACTGCAACTCTGGTCCAATAATACATGAATTACACTGCATAATGGCTGCAATCTTAATAAAAATGTTCTGACAGCTGCGATGAAGCTCAGGATTCATCCAGTGAAGAGCTGCTTTATTGCAAACAATTCCATGTAAAAATTTCCATTTACAAAATGAGAAACACACAAACAACAAAAAAACAAAAACAAAAACAAAAAGCTATTCATATATGCAGATTCAGCCAGACATTACACACCAGCCAAAATGACTCCCATATTTTCTCATTTAGTAATCTGTCTGTGTGCAGCATCTATTCTCAGCTGAGTCAGAAAGCCTTGTTAATCATATTTAGGCCTGAGGAAGTTCATTTACAAATTCTTTCTTGTCACACTGGCTTGTAGTGAGCTCTGTGTTCAATTCTTAACCCTCTCACTTGCATCATTTCAAGTGAGAAGGTTGCTGATAACATTTTGTCAGTGAATCACCACAGAGTCATCCTAGCTATTTGCTGTCATTACTTCTACCCACTCAGGTCTAACTTGATTAAGTTACAGTTTTTTTACATATTTTTTGACTGTGCATAGATTTAACATACAGTTCTTCCAGCATTTTGGCAGCACTTCTTACCCATAGTATAGAATCAGGTCTTTAATCTCTTTAAATCCACTCTAAGCCTTTAAGTACTTGGTAATATCTTCTTAACGTGACATAGGTGTTATCCACTTGATTTAATGAATGTGCATGACTAGTAATTTAATGAATGTGCATGACTAGTAATGGGCAGACTAATAGAACAGAATATGATCCCCCACCCCCAATTTCCTTATCTCTATCAGTTCTTTAAAAAAACAATATATATATGTGTACATCAAATTTCTCTATGCTCTGAACGATGTTTTTGTTTGGAGAGAACAAGCACAATTTATGAAAAAAATTGCAACAAATATAGTGTGGCAAATTAAAAGTGAATTAACAGCTAATTGAAAAAGACCCATGAAAACAGGCAGCAAAGAAAATAACTGGTGATTTTATTTTATTTTACTTCATTTTTGGGAAAATATTCACATATATTGTTTTTTTTAAACTCTCTGTTAAAGGTATAAAAATCATATCATGATTTCAGAGTTTATCTAAGGGAAAAGTGCACTCCTAAAAGATGATTTAGACAAAAAAACACCCTCTTGCACGAGGTAACTTTTTTGCTAGTACCTTTTACCATTTTCATCATTAGCCCCCTAACCACATTTTTAACAAGTGCATGTCTTCAGTGAAAGGAAACCACGCTGCCAGAAGAAAGTCTTCTTAGTTACATTGTAAATTATGAGATTTGAAGTCAAACAAATATGCAAAGATATATAAATCAGCATTCACCTGACTAAAAGCCACAGATGGGCAAATATGACATCAGGCCAGATCAGAGAAAGCACTTGAAGAGAATTACTATTAAAAAATGGTTTAATACAATATCAATACCATTGTAAATCATCGGAGATAAAAGACAAAGGTTGTCATTATAGTGTTTTAATCTCTAATAATTATTGTCACTGCAATGCATAACAGTTCCTAAACCAGTGTAAGTGTCTTTGCTAACTTTGTGGTCATAACTTTGTTTTTAATAAACAGTTTCATTATGCAATCTCTCACTATCTGAGTGCTGAGTCCATATAGCACTGGGTTGGAAATGGGTGGAATGATGATAAAGTATAACGATAGGAAGATCCGTGCTTCAAAAGCCACATGACTCATGTTAAATCTAGCTTGGATAGTTTCAAAAATGGCAGCAATAATGTAGTTCAATAAAGACAACAAGTGTGGGACACATGTTTTAAGAGCATTGACTTGAGATTCTTTTGATAATTTCCTACATACCCTTAAAATGTGTGCATAAGAGAAAACAATCAACACTATCTGGGGGACAATGCAAAGAGAAAGAATTGCAAATCCCACAGTGCTTATGTACTGTGTATTTGTGCATGAATTTTTGACCAGTTCCATGTTCACACAGTACAATTTTGGCATGATGTTTCCACAGAAGTGAAGCTGTAAGGTTAGGGAGTAAAAAGATGTAAACACGATCACTGGGTATAGACCTGTAAATGCAATAAGCTTGCACTTATTTGAAAAAGACATGATGCTGTAGTAATGAAGTGGAGAACAGATTGCAACATATCTGTCATATCCCATAAGAGCTAATATAGAAAACTCCGCACCTGCATATGTGTGCAGGAAATAAACCTGAGCCATACACCACTTCACAGTCACTTCGTGTGTTTTTGATACGAGCACAGCCATAATTGCAGGTAACAAAGCAGTGCTGCCGTAGATTTCATTTAGGCACAACATGCAGATAAACACATTCATAGGCTGATGCAGCTGTTTGTTTTGGTGTATAACAGAAATGAGCAGTACATTCAAAATGAGTGTAATGAGATAGAGCAGGAAAAATACACTAAACAGCCCATGTTTGTAGTTTTCCATGACAGCATACGCAGTCATTTTGAGAGTTACTGCAGTTGTATTGTCCATGTTTCAGTTCAATTCTGAAAAGACTTTTTACTTTTCAAAAGATAAATACGTGAAATACTAATGGCACATTGTCAGAAAATATATATTGAAACAGTAAAAGATAGCAACATAATCTGTCGTTTGTAAACTATTTCACTGTGTGACTTTGAACATAGTATTATTGATTTTATGGTACTGAATTCAACCTAGATTTGCCACTGAAGGTCATTGTTGTATAAAGTATTTGAGTAGCAGGCAATATCTGTGCAGTTACAGGTTCAGTGAACAGGAACATACAGTGCATTTAGAAGCTATTTTGAGGCTACTGTACCTGTTTCTCCTCCTCTCCTTACTGCAGAGTGTACTGCTTAAGTGGGCAGCCTTTTATCACTGCTCAGGGTGGGTTAGTAGTGTGCTGATGTCTCCTGTTACCATGGTGAAAAAAACCCCTCTTCTTCCCAAACCCCTTTGCAATTGTCCTTTCCTCCCATGCACATAATGATTTAGAAAGTTCTTACAGATAGATATAGATATTAAATGACTAATATATACATTTACAATAGCTCCAGCTGGGACTCTACATTTCATTTAAAAGCTTTTAGTGCTTGAAATGTATTTGCTTTGCGCTGTGTTTTACAGTTATATCACATTTTCTTGAAAACGAATTAATATATTTTGCTGGAAGTCTGAATTTTTACTTATCTTATTCAATCATTCACCATAAATCATCTGTAGCCCTGACTTAAACAAAGCAGTTGGACAGTTAAAGCTATTCATAGCTTCACAAATTTGACCTATATGCAGTGGTCAACTTACCGTGTGTGTGTGTGTGTGTATAGTTGCTGAAGCCTGACATTATACACTACCAGTCAAAAGTTTGGACACACCTTCCCATTCAATGTTTTTTCTTCATTTTCATGACTATTTACATTGTAGATTCTCACTGAAGACATCAAAAGTATGAATGAACACATATGGAATTATGTAGTAAACAAAAAAGTGTGAAATAACCCAAAACATCTTTTATATCTTAGATTCGTCAAAATAGCCACCCTTTGCTTTGATCACTGCTTTGTACACTCTTGGCCTTCTCTCAATGAGCTTCATGAGGTAGTCACCTGAAATGGTTGTCACTGCACAGGTGTGCCTTGTCAGGGTTCATTTGTGGAATGTCTTGCCTTCTTAATGGAGTTGGGACCATCAGTTGTGTTGTGCAGAAGTCAGGTTGGTACATAGCTGACAGCCCTATTTGACAACTGTTAGAATTCATATTATG
>VUQS01000437.1:0-20187 GCA_015108495.1 Heterochromis multidens | reverse complement strand
TTGCTGAAATTGTTCTCAGTGAAAAAGCCACCAGAGCTTCCACCAGTATATTACAAACCTTAAGATTATAGTGCAACTGCTAAATTAGTAGGCTAATTATCTTTATTATCTATTATCTTTTGTAGTAGCCTACTGTTATGGTTAACAATTTTTACATGTATAAAAACACCTGTAAGATTTTGGTGAACTATAAAGAAGAATAAAGAAAGTGTTTAAATCAGCAGTTTTTCTTGCACCTTTCTAATATAAACATAATGAAAACATATCATTGTTAGCTTGCTTCTGCTGCCCTCAACTAGGAAAGTCAAGTTTATTGGAAGTTTATATAAAACGAGATAGACCCTCATTCTACACACAGTGCTGTGTATCTACACAAGCCAACGATTTCTGCTCTTGTATATAAAGTGCATCAAATATACTGTATTCATCTTAACTATATCATGCCAGTTTCTTCAAAGATGGAAACAATAACAAGGAGCAGCAGGCAGAATATCAGTGAGGAACACACACAAGGTTTTTTCCCTGGCAGGTATCAAGAATGGTTTAAGAGTGAGAAAGTATCTAACGTAGGAACAAAAGATTCTAACAATGTTTGCTTCACTATACCTTTGCTAACATGGCCTCAGTAAGGTCAGAGAGTTGGCATTACGCTTTTATGATGATCATTTATTTATTTTGTGAAGTAAATCCAATCAAAATGCCTGGAAGCTACCCAGATAGCAAACAGGGATAATTAGCATCACTGGGAGAGGTGGCGTCTCCTTGTACTCTGGCCTCTGCTTGCTTTTATCTGTAGAAGAAGTGAGGTGGTGGAGGACTAAATATTAATGGAGCTGCCCATAGTCAGTGAAACTCACACACTCTGTCTAGCTTTAAGGGCTAGACACACTCCTCACATACACTAAGAATGACAAACTTAATTTCATTGACTTTTTTAAACAGGTCATTAACATAATGGCACTTAGCAGATGCATTAGTGCAGATGTTGCTGTTTTGTTTTTTGTTTTTTTTTAATTGGAAATTTAGAAAGTCTTCATCATGGTCATCAGGCTAATATTTCCTGCTTTCATTTATGTACTATCCCACTGAAGAGCACCTGTCATGCAGCGCTTCCTTTCTTTTTTGTTACGCTTTACTTGACAAAAACTTTACTTTAACTAAAAATCTTACGTCTTATGTGTAACCACTTGACAGACTTGGCAATGTCTCTTCTGCTGAAGAAAGCAGCCCTTCTCCCTGTCACTTCCTCCTGATTTGAGAGCCTTAGACTACATAAAGTCATTTGGCTTTAAGTTCCCTCTCGTCACTGCTCCTGTCCATGATGCCTCTTTTGTAAACTTTAACTCTTTTGTAACTCAAGTCCATCTGAACAACACTGTGCATCATAGATAATATAGAGCTCCTTAACTCAATAAAACAGAGCCTGCTGCAACACAGCTGAGCAACAGATATAATTTTCAACATCTCACTGATACATTACTTGATTTAAAAAAAAAAAAAGCTTGTTTGTGTTTTTTCTTATACTTGACATAAGCCAGAGTTTGCTTAATTTGGTGTCAGTACAGCTGCTTTTAGTTAACTCGAAATAAAGACTAGTTACTGTGATGTATCAAACTCACCATCTTCATGTTCAAGTTGTTTCTTGCCGCGTTGTGTTAGGATTTCTTTCAGTGGAACATCAAAAAGCAGCAGAGAGTAGTTATAAAGTATAGAATTTTCTTCAGAAACCTGTAAAAATGTTTGTGATTCATTTAAAATTGTTACTGGTCAACTAATTTTTTGAATCAATCACTTCACTTGACGTTAGGCTGTCCTGTGTGCTAGATCGTCAGACTCGTTAGCGTGCACTGCAATATGGAGGATATGTAAATTTGGCAATACTGAGAAAATATAATTTTAATAACATCTGGCTTCATTTGTAAAAAAAAAAATGGAGGATATGGCTTCAGAAAGACCAGGACCCAGGACATGCATGTTGTGGATACTGTAGAAAAACCCTTTGACCTTTTGAGCATTGAGAGACAATTCAGATCAATTCAGTTTTATTTATATAGCACCAATTCACAACAACAGTCGCTTCAAGCTTTTTACATTGTAGGTTAAAGACCCTTCAATATTAGAAAGAAACCCCAACAATCACACACTCCCCTATGAGCAAGCACTTGGCGACAGTCGGAAGGAAAAACTCCCTTGAACAGGAAGAAGCCTCTGGCAAAACCAGGCTCAGGAAGAGGCAGCCATCCACCACAGCCTGTTGAGCTAGCGCTAGATAGTCATGCTGACAGAGCCACTCATCAGGCAGCCCCCATCACAGATTTTTCATCTCTTTGTCAGAAACTCGGCATTAGCTTCATGCTCCCTTCTAGTTCACAGTTGAAAAAGGGACCATTTGGGGTGCTGCAGGTAATGTGGGGCACTAGGGTTACCTAATTATAATTATCGTGATAGTGTAGCTGTTCTCAGATTGATGTGTGTGTCATCATACCACTTGCAGTCCTGGAGACACCTACTTTTATTTGAACCACCGCACAGGAGGGTTTGAATACTTTGGGATAGCTTGGCAGGTGGTTGTCTGTCTGATAGCATCACAGCAACGCAAGACGCTGTCACGGCACTTCACAGGTGTGTAGTCAGTTGAAGATGGGTGTGGTTGGAATAGTAACAGGTTGAAGGGTGTTGTGGTTAGTGGTAGGCTGCATTTCTCTCTGAGACTACTTCCTTCTCAGGGTGATGGCAGTGCTAGTAGACACTTTTAGTTACCTATCTGTTTTCCCAAAAATTGTGTTGTTCCAGTTCTTCATGTTAGTCTGTGTGTGTGAAAGTTACCTAAATTATTATTTTGTATTAAACCACACAGGTTGTCCCAAAGAGCTCATGTACGCCTAAGCTAAAAACTTTAGGAGTAACTAAGTACTTTAAGTGTCAGTGAAAATGTATCAAATAAAAGGGATCGGCAGGGATCTAGGATTTCTTAACAATGTAGTGGAACAGGAGGGATTCAGAACTAAGTGATCCATGCAAAATGTTTTAATTCTATCAGAAATAAATACAGATTTGGAAAACACTAGGAAGATTTTTCACACTCTTGTGCAGTGCTATGTACTTTAATGTAGATTGCATTGCATAAGAAGGTATCATACCATGCAAAACCATTTTAGTGTTTTATATTGAGCATCTTTTTTGTAATGGTGGATAAAATATCAGGATCTTCTGCTTACATAAAAGTTTTGATATCTCCCTAACCTGGGTTCACAGTTTTTGCCATGGTGCCTTCTTTTTGCTGTTGGCTGTATGTGTCAGATGGAGAGGAGAGGCTGCAGCTCAACCATAAATTATACCTGTAATGAACTAAGTTATTGAATAGAAAAGGCTGTTTTGAATAAATTTTGTACCATTTATTTCTGCATTTGCTCATAAATACATGTAATGTTTTCTTTTTCTAGTTGCAAATCTCAATGTAACACTGTTGAGCCCTATATACTGTAGTAAATTTTCACATGTGCTTTTATCCTTATTAAAATTATTCTTATTTAATTAAAGATTTTTCAGAAAATGAAAATTTAATTTGTAAAATGCCTATGAGTCCTGTTTTTTTCTATGCTCACAGTGATGCAGAGAAAACATTGTCATACTGGACTCCTGATACTGGGTAGAAGTGGGAGGGAGCTAGGAAATGTTATATTCAATGTAACTGAAACGCTTTGGCACTACAGCATTAAAAGTGCCCACCAGTGCAGACTCCTTTCTCATTGTGGTGCAGTATTCTCGTGGATGCTAATCATAATGGTTGTTAGACCCTCAAGGTATTTCTCAAGGCACCTAGAGTAGCAATATTGATTAGTTATTGTCTCCTGTTTACTAGAGGTCAGTTTGAATTGGTGAAGTCTGTTTACCTCTATTTGGATTATTACTTCTTGTAACTTAAAGACCAAAACAAAAAAGGACAGCAGATGTAAGAGGGAGAACTGGGGAACCGTTTTTTCCTCCAAACAGTAAGTGATTAAAACAACCGTCAAGTGAAATTTAGTCCTTCATTGTGCCTACTAGGGAATTATATTGTCCTGTTTTGTGCCTATCTTTTGCTCAAGACGTTCGGTGTATACCTTGGGGTGTGCTGAATTATTAATACTGCCCTAATGACAACTGTACTCCCAGATATAAGAATGACCTTAAGAACATTGATTTTCTTTTTTATGTTGCAAAGTACTTTGAACTATAAATCTATTTACATTTGACCCTCAGACTGATCTAGAGACAAAGTGTGCTTTTGAGTGGTATTACAAGATGAGCATTTAGCAGCTAAAGAGTCAGAAACAAAATTGAATAGTTGTAATTTATTACCACTGTAATTGGTATTTTATTGTAAACATCAAGAACAGAAAAAAAAAAAAAACATGAAAGAAAAAGTATTGTAAAGTAGGAACAGCTAGTTCCTAAAGTAAAATCCACATTGAAAATGTTATGTGACACTTCTATGGCTTGGATCAGCCTTGCTACAAAATCGTTCTAAAAAGTCAAAGGTATAAGTGAAAGGTACAAGTCTGGCTAACACTGACACTTTTACAGTGATTCATTTGCATTATCCCTAAAAAATAAAGCAATGAACAGAATTTAATACAAACTTGTTACAAGTGAACTACAAATCTCAGGGTGCATTTCTGCAAGAAACATCATCGTATCATGATTAAAATTTTGTCAGGTGAGCCACAAGCAAGCAGAAACCTCAAGGGCTTTTAAAATGAAGCAAATGCGGAATTGCCAAAAACTGCAGTTCCTTTAGTGGCCACTTGAGGCCAGTTCCAAACGCAAGTAAATACCCATATAGGCTCCCATATTAAAATGCCCAGGTTTACAGCATTAAAAAGTATATTTACAACTTGTTGCATACCAATTCCCCATGGGTAACAATTTTTGGATAACTCATACTGGAATTAGGACTGCAGTTGCTTTGATTAACAGGTCAACTGTAGCCGATCAGTGTACACTAGGTCTCACATTAGCTAAATTGAGTCACTTAATGGGATCTCTTTACTATTTTTGTGCTATTGATGCCTTTTGGAATGATCTGACTAATAAGTTCTAGTATTATATGTTACTTAGCAATAAATAGCAGATAAATGTCTCTGTGTATTGCATGTCTACAATTTGAAAAACCAACATGGCAGTGGCCAAAATGGTAACATTAAGGCTTAAAAGTGTGGACTCCAGAAACAAACGTTAAGCCGTGGTAGCTACATCCATCTTTTATACACTATATGGCCACAACAGAAAGCATAGGCTAAAGATAATGAGGAAAATTCATATGTTAAGAGAGGTGAATTTGTCCTAGTTGCCAGTTGTAGTACTGCAAGACATAGCCTCTCTGAGTGCCATCTTTCTGTGGCCCTAATATGAACCCCACTGGCCATAGTTGTTCCATGCTTGCACTTACAGCTTCCCCAAAATCTAACAACCATGCTTACTAGCAAAACAGAGACAGGG
This sequence comes from Heterochromis multidens, assembly GCA_015108495.1. Taxonomy (NCBI): domain Eukaryota; kingdom Metazoa; phylum Chordata; class Actinopteri; order Cichliformes; family Cichlidae; genus Heterochromis; species Heterochromis multidens. The sequence continues at coordinate 14,706 of VUQS01000437.1, read as the reverse complement.
TGCCTGTGGCAGAGCCATCTATATTCATACAATAACCAAAAATCTTATTCTCACAATTTATGATTAAAAAAGTCTTAACATAACTTATATTGAAATATAATGTATCCAGGGTAGAGATTTAGTAAAATAACCTGTCAAGTGAAACTTAAAATGACTTTCAAATGTATGCAGTGCAAAGGAAATAAAAAATATTAATGTGGCTGTAGCAAACTGAAAGGATTCCATGGTGTTAGCAAAGCTTGGTAGTGAAATATGTAGCTTATTTTTGTTTTCAACTTTAACTGTTAACTTTTTTGGTAGCGCATGTTTTGCATTGGTATAAAAAGTATGAGTGTAAATCTGTGTAGAGCTAATGTCTGGAGCTACAGGTCCCCTGCAATTTGAAGAAAGTGAAATGTTGGAGATGAAATGCAAATAAGAGAGCAGCTGAAAGAAAGTGGACAGATAGCTAAAACAGATAAACTGGATTTTCCATTATTTCTATATATTTTTTATTGATTAATAATTAATTAATTTCTTTTTTTTTGGCGGGGGGTGGGGTGTTTATGTCTAATTAACGGTAACAGTAGCCTTATAAGATGTTTACTCAACAGTAGCTTCATATTAAGTTGTGTCTTTTATCTGTTATTTGTCTATTCTGTCTTAGGCTCAGCTGGGGTCAATTTACAATAATAATAAAGCTACTTTTGGTTGCGTCCTTATTCACAAGGAGTCACCACACCATAGCTACACATATTTGATTTGGCAAATTTTTATACCTGACGCAACCCCAAAGAGATTTGTGTCACCTCCTGGGATCAAACCAGGGGATCTTTTGTTTGTTAGGTAAACATGTAAACCACTACACTATAGAGCCACTAACTTATGGTAAGAATAATACAATAGCTATATGAGATCAGCACTTCATAGCTGTCTATCAAAATGTTACCACTATACATCAGTTTTCTAACCACCTTTCTAGGCTCCATCTGAGAGTTGATGTTTTGCTGTCATGTTTATACCTATGGCCAGTTTAGAATGACCAGTTAACAAGCACATCTTTTTAAACTGTAAGAGAAAACAGAAACTCCACAGAAAGGCTCCAGCTGATCAAGAAGTTTTGACTTCTGACTTCTTGCAGTAAGATAACAGCACTAACCACTGCACTACCCCAGTCTCATCCCAAATACGGTATGTTCTTTCTTACTACAGGGGGAACGACACTAACTCATCCTCAAAAAACACTGCCACCTAGTGGTAAGATTTTAAATACGTTTTTATAAAATTCTGATTACAATTAGCTCATTTAAATAAAACTTGAAACCAGCCAAATAAGACTTGAGACCATAAACAAAGTATGTAAATATTTACTGAATTCAGAAATTAAGTGAGAATTAGGGTAATCTATAAAAATCTGACCTCTTTGAAGCTGGAGGCTGCTGGCCATGAGGAAGAATACTTTAAGGGACTTTGCAAGCAAGAACTTCACTTTTCTGACCCTGACGCTGGGCACACAGTGGAAGCGATTTGTGGCCACGTGGCACCCGCAGACCATAGAAAGTGAATGACATTCCCCAACTTCAAGCGACTATTGGAAGTGGGCGGGACCCGAGATAAACTTTTTGTCAACTTCTAGGCAAGCGATTGATGCGACTACTAATGGAAGTGAAGAATACCAGTGATTGACATATGACCTAATAGTAAATACATTAGAGGGTGACCTAGGCAACCGGAGCCTTTGAATGCCCACAAGCGACCGGCTGTCAGCTTCAAAGTGATGCATGATGAGTAAATCGCTTAGCTATGTCCATCTTTTAAATACAGTTTACATACGTGCATATGTACAGGTATGTAAAGCCAATGATAAACTTCAAGAAGTGTTTACTTGCTGACTTAAATAAAGCCCCCCTGATATTCTAACAAGCTTGTATAACACACATATGGCGTCTGTGCAAGGTTAGGAGGAAGTTACAGGGAGATGGCTGTTGCTTTTCCCGGCTCTAAGTGGAGGTGACAGCATTAAATGTGGTGACCTTGTGGGGGGAACCAGTGACTGGCTTCCTTGTGACTGAAGGAACATATCTGGAGGCACCCTGCAAGGCTTTTTGGTTTACGAGGGCCTGTCATCAAGGGAACCTGCATGGCAGCAGTAAGAGTGACTTTTTTATTTTTTCACATCAACAAACTCACTTCAACTGCACCACCAGAGCTAGCTGTGACTGGCTAGGCTTTGATGGGCATGTGTGAATACTGGCTTGTAAAGGAAGTGTAGATTGATGTGATAAAACATATTTCATCCTGAAAGTGTACAGTATATTGATTTTGGAAAGCTGTACAACATAAAAGTAACATAAGGTGTGTTAAAAGAAATATGAACGCTTGCAGATGAGGAGGTGCATTAAGTTTGAGCCCTTTCATTCATCCTTGGATCAGTGATTATTCACGAAATTATACATAGTCAATACTTCAAAAATGACTTCGAATTCATAAAATGCTAAATATATACAGGATGGTAAAAGCATGCAGAGTACTGTCAAGGTTTTTTAAAGGTTTACTTAGGAAAAGTAATAGATGAGATATGTCAGTTTCACTGTTTATAAGCCCTCTCTGTCCCCAGAGGGCTGCCGTAGCCTCTGGCCATTCTCCCCTTACCTTAGGCATCATCTGGAAAAAAAACCTGATGCTTCTAGTCATTCTGCATCCCTGCATCTGTCTGAAAATAATTGGTCAGGAACCTTCTCTCCAAAAAGAGGCCATGAAAGAGTAATATCTTGCAGCAAAAACACGCATGTCTGACAGATCATATTTGAAACAAAAAAACATATAGACCTACACTATGCACAGTTCAAACCCTATGCCTGGCTTTAAAAAGTTTCCTGGACTTTATCCACATCACAGAGGTGAAAAATGTAGTTTAACATCCTAAGCTTTAAAATAGCTGACCCTTTTAGCAGACATCTCCAAGACATTTTTTTAAATTCTTTTTGTGTTCTGTTTTGTGTTTTTTTAACAAGTAAATGTCTGTTATTTAATAAAAAAAATAAGAAAAACACCCTAAAGGATGAAAATAATCAGCATTATGTCCAAGTTTCACTATTTTTTTAATAGTGGAATATGGACATTTTTTTAAGTGAAGCAAAAAAATAAAAATAAATTAAAAAGCTTGTAGTTGTTGATGGTTTAGCCAAAGTAGCTGTTAATTATGTAGCTGTTAGTTGAGTTTACTGTAACGCTGTTTCTTCCTTTTTGTTGACATTTTATCCTTATGAGCTCATCATGCATTTTATCAACAATAAAGTAATGTAACATTGGGTCCCAATAGCATAGGGACTTGAGTTAAAAAATATAACCCAATGAAAATACTCAGCTAATAATTTAAAAGGTAAATAAATATTTTGGTTGAGGAGCTTTGTTTTTTTCTATTTCTGTCTGTTAGAGGGTTATTGAGGTTGTTTGGTTAAAACTCTGGCCCAAATATCTGCTTGTCTCACATGGAAACATCTTTCTCCTCACCGCTGTTTTTGACCATCATTCCTTCGAACAACAATAGATATTTTATATTCAGTTGCATCCTCATATTCATGGGAACACATGCACAAAAAGAAGACTGTTTACACTCATATTTCAAATAGGAATATATAAAAAAAAGATACATATTTACTTACTTGCAATCCAGTGTTGGATGGGATATCAAATGTATTCAGTGGATTGGGCCTGAATTTTCACTGTGTAGCCAACTTCTAATAACGTGGCATATCTACATTTGCCATTCTTTTTGGCCACGTCTAATCTGGCAGAAGAAAGGCTCCTGTGCTCAAGTACTGGAGGGAAAACAATACCATTGGGCTTTGCTCTACCTGTAAGCTCACAGATGAGACAGAAACAGAGAAAATTAAGGGGGAAAAATCATTATTCTCTGAATGAGATGTCTTGGGTTTGATCAGGCTGTGAATCAAAGCCCATCTCTTAGACTACTTAAACATTCACTTTTAAAATTCCAACCTGATTGTACTTTTATGGAAATTTCTTGCCATCAGTGTCTGCATTCTCTCCTGTCTCCAGGTCCTCTTGTATCCCTGTAGATATCTGACTCTGCCCTTCATTAGAATTCTCTTGGTAAGAAAGCAGGAGAAATGAGCAGAAGATGTAAATTCAGTAGAAAAGAAAAGGTTTAGATCTTTTCCTTTTTTGTCCAGGGAATTAAAAAAAAGAAAAATCATGGATACACCACATGATCGACTGACATGAGGGCAGAAGACTCAAAAATTTCGTTAGGAATATGTTACAATGCATAAGAATCTCTGTCATCATCATGACAGAGATTATACTGCATCAACACAGTAGTTGTTGTTTTTAATGCATCTGTGAAACAATGGAACAATATGAAGTAGTGGTTATATGGCAATTAGAAAGTTTGTGGCTACAATTTAAAGACATCAAAGCCAACACAGAGCAATAATTAGATAGTAGGCTTCTTACATAGCATTTTTCTTTCTTTATTCTTTCATACTAAAAATCTACACATCTGCAGAATTTAGTATAATCATTGTGTTGCAACATATTCATTTGTTCGGAAAACATGTCTCATACCTCCAGCGTGAAACTAAATGTTTCTGGCTCACCTCACTTAGCTGTTGTCTGTATTCTTCACCAGACAAATGTCAAAAATTCAACTTTTTAAGTTTTCATTATAATTCAAAATAATAACAATTCTGGTTTATCAGCCATGTAAACTACAGCTTGCATGCAGTTAAGGGGATAAATAGGTGAAAATAAATTTGAAATATGAACATCATTGGTTCACTTTTAAACCTGTTTAAGTGGAAATATGGATGAATGAGAACCTGTTCCCTAACTGAAGGACCTATGTTTAAAGTGTCTGGTGTATTACTAACTTTGCTTGCAAGTAAGTGGTGACATCAGTTCATTTAGTTCTAGATCAGAACTCGTTTTTTCCATAAATTACCTTGCTTTGTTTAAGGTGTATCTGGCATCGTGATATATCTGCTATTTTCTGTGTGAATGTGTGAATTGTGCATTTACACACTCAACATTTTGAGTGTGTAAATCTATTCCTATTAATCCTTCTGAAATAATAGTAAGCATAACAAAAGTGTAAGTTGTGATGTGTAAACAAAACTGTATAGTTTTCTTTAGAGCAAGATTGTACATGTGGCTGGTTAGGTACAACTGCAAATACTGTCCATGTCTAAAGTGATGTTTAATGTTTTTCTTCTGCTTCTGATGTTAGAATAGCAAGATGTATTATAAATTATAACATACCTATCAAAGTTAAATTCCAGGTTCCAAATTATCCAAACAGGATAACGTTTATGACAACTCCGTACTGAATAAAAAACTAATTTTCTCTAAGCACACATAGGTATTAATGCTTTTGACTGTGCAATAGCAATAATGTGAATTCACTAAATAAATAACAGCTTAACTGACAAAATGTGAATATATATCAAATTTAGACCTGAAATGATCCTTTTTATCATATTATGGTCACCCTGTGACCATACATCTATAAATGTAGTTTATCATTGCAGTTATTTGTGTGAATGAAGACTAAGTGAAAGTCCTGTGAAGCTAAACAAATATTTTCATCTTGCTTCTTAGTTAAAATTGTATACACTTTGAATACAGCTAGAAATTGAGCCAAAGATAATTAAATGTAAGAGATTGTTCTTATGAGTTAGTTAATAATGTCCTGGGACAGTTTAATTATAATAATATAATATATAATAATATAATATAATTATATAATATAATATAATTATACTTTATAATTTTGAAAATACGACCTCCAAAATATGCCCAGACTTTTTAAAAAATTTTGTTAAACAAGGTGAGAAGAATTTTTTTATTATTGTAAGATGGTAAGCACAGAGCTCCTTCCTTTCTCTATGCTGTGTGATATGTGTAGGAAATATTATACCAGGAGCAACCCTGTCCGCAGTCACATCTCCATTCTGGTGGTGAGATTATCAGAACAAGCCTTTCAAGTGAAGAAGTTAAGTGAATGTCTACCTGCCAGGCTGGACACAGAATAATTGAAGGCTGTAATAATTCCTGAATGACAAGGGAAATGTCATCAAGGGCAGGAGTCACGTGGCAGACAACCAGTTCTTCTTCTTATTATGAAGAAGTGATGCATTGGCGCCCAGATGCTAATCAGTCTCCCAGAGACCTCAGCACTGTGTGTTTAGTGCAGGTTTACAGCTCTTCTTAGCCCTCCACTTTTATTAAAAATGATCTTTCAGACACAAGGAAAAGGATGTTCTCTCGACAAATGTTAAAATGCAATGCAAAGTTTCAGGCATGAAAGGTGAAAACTGTAGGATTATTCCACAGCTATTCCAGGGAGGATGAAAAAGGAGGAAAGAATTGGAACAAAAACATCAAAGGGCCATAGAAAAAGGGGTAAAAATGGAGAAAAGTCATGAAATATTTAGCAGGAGGTCCCAACAGGTGGTCAAGAGTGCAGTGCAGGATTATACATCACCATGAATATGATTCTTGCACTTACAAAATTTAAGTATGAAAATTTTCAGCTTCCAATTAAAAAGAAAGGTGATTTGTGTATGAAAAAAAATGGAGCATAAAGTTAGAGTGTTCCTAAATGTAGTTAGAAGTACAAAAAACATTTTATCGTTGTAAAATGATCGCACTGGAAAATACTGGAAAAATAAGTAGAGGCTAAAGTCAGAAGTAATTTCCTATCAAGAATTCAAACCGCATTTCCTTAAGATGTAAAAAATTGCTTTAAAAAAATAAAAAAAACCAAAAAATATAGAACAGATTATTTATTATTTAGAAAAAACACGGAATTTGACCATTGACTGTTCATTCACTTCTCTATGAGAAACCATTTCCACTTTGGCATTTGATTAAATGTTGTCCTTTTGAATACAGCTTTTGAACAACAGTATTTGTGTTTGTGATTTAGGGAATAAAACTGACAAATTATAAACTGATTTGTCACTGAAATTGTTCACTACAAGGGGACTCACTACAAATGCTGGAGTTAATACATTTGAATATGATTAGTGTACCTTCTACACAAACCCATATTCCTTCACTGATGCAGCAGTATGATGTGAAAACCTCTCAAGAGTCAAACATTATTTTTATGTTATTGTATGACAAACTGATGAGGGTGTCTGTGTAACTGTAGTACTTTAGAACAAATTCCATGGTGGGAAGAGAAAAATTAGAAAAGCATTTTGTTGTGGCGAGTTTACAAAGTATGAAAGTTCCATCACTCTTCACTGGCAATACATGTAATAAATATTGTCATTGTGTACGTAATAAAATAGCTGTTATTATTATGTTAATAACTTTTAGTAATCTGAAATTGAGTATTCTGAATGATATTTGGTTTACACTGATGTTTCTCAGAGAAATTATCTTAAATCTTAATCTTTGCTGTTTGGCGCTACTTTGTGTATAATTTTTGGTAAGATGAAGTTAAAGTCAGCAAACACATTTTCCAAATACTTCTTGTGCTTTGTTTCAGAAGTGGGATTTCTTGTCAAAGTGATGCGGCATCTCAGTATTTAAGGCTGTCGGCCTTCTTCTCCTCTATTTTCCCTTTCCTCATTCTTCACCCCCAACTATACATATTAATATAAAACTTGGTCGCTGCAACATCCATTCTTTCCTGGTGTCACATCTGCAGGAAATTTCTTAGTAGTTTAGTCCACCAGACAGTAAGGTATTTTATACTGTACGGATAGACTCTCTTTTAACATTTAATCTGCATGAAGCTAACAGTAAATTATAAACGACAAGTAACAGCAGCACATCAGTGATCTTTTAAGACAAGCCTTTTAAGTTTTGCCGGTCTTTCACAAGGGCAGATCTCCACAGTTGAACCTTGTATCTCTAAGATTATTAATACAACCCTTAGGGAGAACAAACTGCAAGTCTAGCAACTACTTTATTAATCTCTCCTTAAATTAAGGAGCAGTGGTGGGCATCCTTTTCCTGTGGTTTTCCTTTTCAGGTTTTACACACAGTAGAAGCCTGCATAGGTTCATAAACCCAAATGTCCCGTGGCAATTATTAGACACACTAACGACAATGCAATTAAGACCTTCGCCTAACTAAAAACAACTGAGTATGCAAAAAAGTAAACTGTGCTGGAGTGTTTTTATTTGCCTTAATTCATAGACAGGTCCTGAGTCTGCCTTGCAGGTAAGTTTGAATTTCATTTGGCTCTGCTCTCTCTTAACAAACGAGATGAAGAAAAGGGGTTAATTAACATATATTTACAAATTATACTATTCAAACTAATTTAGTTTCTGCAAAATGAATCTCAATTACAAAGGAAACTGGAATGGAAATTTATGAGAATTAAAATGGATGAGTGTTGTTTTATGAGAGAGTCTTTAGCATCACTGATCTTTTATTAAAGTTATTCAGTAGCCTTTTGCAGGATTTGAACGAGCAGTGCTTACAGAAGATCACATGACAGAGTGTTTCCAAATTATGTATGAATTCCTTCTCAGCATGCAGCATTCATGGGGAAGAAATGCCACTGGGAAATTTTGTAAGAGGTCACTTTTTATTTCTTTGTGAATCTGGCCACATTGCAAGAACAACATCACAGTAAATTAACTACCTAGTTGAAATTTATATATTTGTTTGCCAAATAAACATTCTAAGAAGGGCTGATCAATATCACGGCTGCTACTTTTTGGCAATTCTTTTTTAAAAAATTGCCAAAATTAAATATCCAAATTCTGGTCAAAATAAAGGAACTTTACAACATTTTTTTGGCTTTTGATTTTGCAGTATTCTGTTAAAGTCAATACACATCTTAGAGGTTAAGGTTCATTTTCTTAAACACATAAATCACTTGCAGAATGTGAATGTATGTTGCTCATGATGAACCTATGAAATATTTATATACAAGTTTATGTATTATTAGCAGAAAAACATGATTTTCCTTTTTATGCATTACCATTTGTCAAATATGTCAAATTTTAAGTAAAGTAAAAACTCAAATTACAACATAATTAAAATCTTAATCATGTTTAAATAAATATTAGGAATATTCTGATTAATATTTTAGGTTTTGCCATTCATTTCTTAATAGCCAAAACACTGAAATTTCACACACTGTCCAGATGAAGACTGAAATGTAGTTGTAGCCACAATATACAAAATAATTCATTTTCACAGTGAGCCCTCTCGGAGCACAACAATTATGAAGCCATCACAGCAGAGAGCAGCCCCACACTAGTTAGTTTTGTTCTACACATTTCTTCCACATTCCACTCATTACTATTTATTTCAACAGTGAATATACATATCATGATTTGATAATGCAACCATAAAGAAAGCTTTTCTTTCCCAGCGATAAAGCAAACCATTTGTTCGCAAGCTCCATTTTTTTGTTCCTTTGACTCTGTCACACACAATTTATTATTTATCCCAGTCTTCTGTATTACAAATGGTCTCAGGATTAGGACAAATCAGGGCTCTCCAAACTATCAGGAGGGAAATGGATTCCTGAACAATTTGTGTCAACTGAGAAATTGGCAAAGGAGTGACAGTGGCTCTGGAGAGGGGCCAAACAATGCCTGTATGTCACAGGAGGAAATCGCACTGTTCCACTTGAGACAAACACAATTTCATATTAATGAATAATTGAGAAAGTTTAGAACTGGGTTGGGATAAATGTGTGCGAGCGTTAGATGTATCTGTGTCATGACAATACTCAGATTGTTTCCAGCTGTACAGTCGTATTTTGTGGGATTAAGCGGATTGATCATATAGGGTCACCATAAGACATGTTTTGGGAAGTTTTTTAATGTGTTTCTCAGAAATGGTGATATGATGGTAAATTAAGTACATTTCACATAAATCTTAAACTTTGGGGTTAATTTTAATCAGAATAAATTCCCCCAAACCCTGTTTCAAATGAATTTACTTACCACTATTATTTGAATTAATTGCTTGCAAGATGCATTAGCTGATATTCTCCATGTATTCATCAGCATGAACTTGTGCCGGTGCTTGTTAACCTGTGCCTGGGTAACAAGGCCGGGCTCGTTTGTTACATGAGAGGGAGGAGAAAGGAGGGGGTGGTCGACTCAGAGCACAGTGCCTTGACTGGAGACGAGGACGCTCCACCATCCATGCTAATGATCCAAGCTCTGCACATAATTAAAGACCTGGTACCCCTTTCCTGTGAAACGCAAGGGGGGACTTACGTACGTCTCCCAACGTAGCTAGAGGAGGTTTGGAAAACTTCTGAACATCTATGGTCCATTATGTATAATTTCAAAACACATCCCAAGTATGAGGAAAAGAAACTTTTCATTTTTAATGACACAATCATGAATTATTCTATTTATTGTATACACTCACTCTTTCAAAGGTATCTGGTCCATGAAAGGTGAAACTGAATCAGGAGGAAAGTCTTTTTGCCGCTAACTAGGACTTACGGTCACAAACGACACCTGTTGAGTGCCGAGGAGACGAGCAGAAGCTAAATGAGAAAAACATTAAAGGGCTAGACTTTAGCGTTACCGTGTTTTTTGTGTTCTTTTGTTTTACTGGTAATTTCCCCTGAATCTTATTTTTATGGATCCACAGAGCTTAGAACAAGGTGATGCGACACAAGATACAGTTTATGATAGTCCCACATTCCTCAGTACTCAGTATTTTTTAAAAAAAAAAAAGTTTTAACAAGGTTATTTTTTTTATTTGTCATAATAGCATTTTTAAAAATGGAAAGTAGCAGGTGATAAACGCAATTAATTCAAAACAATCTACAGATTTTCATTTAAAAAATGTATTCATGTGTTCTTGGACATTTTAATCAGGCGTTCTGCAGGGGCCTTCTGACTCATTGTGCTTTTCATTGAGGCTGAGAAATTTTGTGATAATCTGTTTTCTGAAGTCTGAAAATTTCAGACATGTTTCTAGTTTTAATTACAATATTACTAGTTGTTGCATATCCTGGGACTGAGCTGTATGCTTGTGGCTTGTGAGACGCTTGCGTTTATAAACCAATAATGATTATCTTTTATACATGATTCATTAGTATGTCCTAAGGAAACACTGCTTTTTTAATTCCTAACAGGCTGACTTGACTGCTCAGTATGTGACTGCAGTGAGTAATAAAAAATCGAAAAACTATCCCTGTTTTTCTGTTTCTGAACCGAAAGATAGAGAGTGCCTTGCGCTTTAATTGTTATTCATTATGTATGACAAATTGTGTTTGTTATTTAATGCTAATGAACTATACCAATTAAAAGTAGTGCACTCTTGATTGGTGGTACATTTTTATCTTGTCTGCATCTGGAACCTACAGTGTAGTTTTCACATTTAGCCAATAGGTGTCCCTGCAAACCATATAAACACTGCACTCTGCTGCCCTGTCTGCAACCTGACACTGACTTAACTGAAGACATAACAATCATCACCATCTTTCCCTATTACAGAACTAGAGGCTATACAGTGACAAAAATGCAGGGAGTTAAAAAGTGATTTAAGTTTTCATGTATATTCCTTTACTTTTTGCTATATTAGTTGAGCCTAAAAATACAATCTGAGGCCCTTTTAAGGCTTCTATATAAACTGATTTATAGGAAATCTGTGATGTATGCAATTACATCACCCAACTCTAAATTTATCCCATATTTAATAAGATTGAATTGAAAATGTTAAATTATTGCATAGGTTCCCAAGATATGTGAACACTTCTGAAATCTAGATGCACTCAAGAATTGATGTTATTCAGCTTTGAAAGTGATGTAAGACCACAACACAACAAAAGCATTAAGCAAGAGGTGGTAGAGGTGTCTTGGTTTGCCCCTTTGCTTCGTTGTGATCACACTGGCTAACTACTAACAGACAGTTGCCGAGTTCACACACTCAAAAAAAGAAGTGCCTTTTGAGTGCAAATGTTCCAGCAGCTATATTAAGAATATACAAACTGACTTTCCAATACATTGACGATAAAAAAAACCCTCCCGATCGTATCATTTGATGACAGCACAGATTAGATTACAAACCTAAGCATGCTACAAATCTCATCTGTCAGTTATAATACCCGTTTTGCCTGTCAGTTAACAGTCCCTAGAGCTAACGCCTCCATCAGCCTCTCCTCATTACAATTTACTGTTCCCAGCAACGAGCAATGAGCTGCAAAGCAATACTGAAATGGACATTTTTATGTCAACAGCTCCATGCTTTTACTGATGCCCTCGCTGATAATTGCTTTTGCTTCCAAAGCCAGCAATAACCCAGCAATAACCAAAACCTGATGTTCCTCTATGTTCTGCCTTCTTTGTTCTGTGATAGCTTTTAACTGTCTTGAGTGTGCTTTTGCCTCTGCACTGGCACATTTGGGCTGTTTTGGTATTAATGATGTGTTATTGTCTGATGCACTGACTGTGGAGGAACTTTGTCTTGTTAAAATGTTAGTTGGCTTACAGCTACAGTTACAGCTTGCCAATGACTTGCTCCTCTTATCATTAAATTGTGTGCAACCTTCTGTTCTGTCCTATTGTGATCCTGTGATACTGTTGTCATTTTTCATATTGATCAACTTATTAAGTTAAAAAACGCAAAGCTAAACTAAAATCAAGTGTTTACAAACGATCTTATGTAAAGATCAAATAGTGCTAGTGTTGGCTGTATACAGTTTTGTTTGTTGAACATAATTTGCAACATATATTGAGTCATGTCCATAAGTGGACCATAACTCAGTTTTTGTAATTTTGCCTCTATACAACACCAAAAATAATTTAATATTAGACAGTGAATGAAGCACAGATTTTCACCTTTAATCTTGAGGAATAACAAAAATATTAAATTAACTGATTACCAGATTTAAATAGCCTCTCCAATTGTAGAATCTCAAGAGTCTTCTCCTTCAGTTGCTCTGCTCCTCACCTCTGAAATTCTCTCCCACCAGATATCTATAACATTGACTCTCCATTTTGAAATCCCATCTCAAAATGCACCTCTTTAAACTGGCATACTCATTCTGGTTGTCTTCTACCTGTCACATGCATACTCTTTTCTTAATGATTTTACATATTTAAACTTATTTTATTGACTTGATAGGTATTTTTTGGTTTATTTTTATTGTTTATAACTCTTCTGTGTAACCTGACCTCGAGTTTTTTGAAAGGTGCCTAAAATAAAATGTATTATCATTATTATTATTATTATTATTATTATTATTATTAATAATTGGACAATTGACTGAATTTGCAATTGGCATTTAACATCCAAAAAGGTGTTTGTACAAGCAAACAAAAACAAAACACACCTATCAGAGGAAGAGAAACTTTAGGAGTGGACAAAGCCGGTGCATTCTTAAGAAGGAACATGCTGTAGAGTGGAAAATTGTAGAATTTTGGCTTTGGAGAAGAAAAGCTCTGTCACAGTTTCCCGCCAAAAACACTTTGGCAGGCACATCATTATAACAGTCCAGGAGCTACGCCTTCTATAACGTTAATTTGGGGTTTTCCCCAACATGCAAACCACTGATACCACTCAAGAACATAAAGAAAAAAAATAGCTAGAAAACATCTGACAATGGCTGTGCAGGTCTGGAAGAAGATCTTTGGTCCAGGTGAAACCAAGATAAAGTTGTACTAGAATGATGGGAAGAGAATAGTAGGAAGAAGTAAAGGAAAGGCTTGTGATCCAAAGCTTACATCATCATCCTTCCTTCAGTACTTGTAATGCAGAGTCTCCGTGGATCTGACTTGTTTTTCCGGTGTATCCTATAGATGCAATATTGGTTTGAGATCTGGGACATTTGGAGGCCAAGTCAACACCTTGTTCTGTTTTATTATGCATTGTGGTAGGACATATTATCCTGGTGGAAGAGGGCACTGCCATCAAGGGATGTACATCTGCAACAATTGGATCTCCCTTTGGTAAGTGGTAAATGTCAAAGTAATATTTACATACAGTAAATGCCAGTACCCAAGGTTTCCCAGAGGAACATTGCCCAGTGTGCACAGTCTATAGGGCATCATACTGCCAAATCACCAGGACAATGATTCACAGGCACCCTGCAGTCCGTATTCTGTATAGGCTCAGACAAATTGGTCCAGTCTTTGCTCCCCGCATGTATCAGTGGGCCTTGGATGCCCATGACGCTGTCACCAATTGACTGGTAATAGACAACTTTTGGTAGCTCTGCATAACAGAAGCATCCCACAAGATCTATTCTTTCAGAGATGCTTGTTGTTCTATAACCATCACAATTTGGCCCTCATCAGTCACCTAGATCACTAATCTGGGAATTTTTTTCTGCTTCCAAAACTTCAACTTTAAGAGGTAATTTTTCACAGCTTCCGTTGTTATTACATATTTAACAGTCAATTTTTTATGTTTTAACACATATACAGTGGGGCAAAAAAGTATTTAGTCAGCCACCAATTGTGCAAGTTCTCCCACTTAAAAAGATGAGAGAGGCCTGTAATTTTCATCATAGGTATACCTCAACTATGAGAGACAAAATGAGAAAAAAAAATCCAGAAAATCACATTGTCTGATTTTTAAAGAATTTATTTGCAAATTATGGTGGAAAATAAGTATTTGGTCACCTACAAACAAGCAAGATTTCTGGCTCTCACAGACCTGTAACTTCTTCTGTAAGAGGCTCCTCTGTCCTCCAGTCGTCACCTGTATTGATGGCACCTGTTTGAACTCGTTATCAGTATAAAAGACACCTGTCCACAA
>VUQS01000430.1:6898-18356 GCA_015108495.1 Heterochromis multidens | reverse complement strand
ACAAACTGGGCCGGTCAATTTTGTAGCAACAGCTCCTTTAATTCAGCATCTGCATTTATGACAAAGAGCAACAAAGTGGAATGGTTAACGCTCATGGACAACCAGCGTGAGCCCTGTGTGAAAAGGTGGCATCAGAGTTAGCTAGCTATACTCCAGAGTCTCTTTACTGGTAAAGAAGTCTCACAGAAAACAAACATCTAACCCAACATAAGGATGTCAGAAGAAACCCACAGCAGATAATATTTAACCAAAAATAGCCAGGTCAACTTCTATTTCCGTTACGGACTAGTAACATAATTTTTGTCCACGACGTAGACAACCAGCTGAGCCCTCTACGCGAATCCTCCATTACTCTGAGGATTACCCACAGTACTTTGCCCTTTTTAGTCAATGCAGGGTGACATTTGAGACAGTAGGTGGTGCCATTGTCCCATTTAGCGGGATTTAACGTGAACCTTTTTTAACTATGTTACACTTACACCTTACACAAGCCTACACAAATCAGTTTCCCTCCAAACAGCGTTTTTGTACCAAGACCTTTGAATCAATTTCAAGCAGACCTGTGTGATATGCAGGCCTTCTAACCGTTATTGACGTATTCTCAACAAAAGTTTATGAAAGGGCCTTAAAGTCAAAAACAGGTGCTAAGGTGACTAACGCTTTCGAGTCCATTTAAAAGATTTTTAAGATTCCTGAAAAGTTACAAACAGATTCTGGTACGGAATTCTTTAATTCCACTTTTAAAGCTTTAATGAAGAAGTATGGGATTAATCATTTCTCCACAGGGAGTAATCTAAAAGCCTCTGTGGTTGAACACTTTAACAAATCTCTTAAATGTCTGTATTTTACTGCCAACATCACTTTGAGATATATAAATGATACAATAATAGTTACCATAGATCAATAAAAATGACGCATGAAGTAACTTCAGAGAATACATCACAGGTGTTTCAAAACCTGGCTCATTCCCCACTCACTCTACAAATAAGATGAAAATGAATTTCAAGAAGAGGGATGTAGTGAGACTTTCAAAAGTTAGGGGAGTATTCAACAAAAAGTATGAAAAGAGTTACACAGATGAGCTATTCACCGTAGATGAATGTCTACCGCATATACCAACAGTGTACAAGATTAAAGATTATGACAGTGAACCTATTACAGGATCTTGTCATGATCCAGGCAGAGTGTTACTGTATGTTTGGAAGTGTTTCTGTTCCTGCCCAGAGTCCAGGTCTGGTGTGGTTCCTCCTTCTTGGGCGGGGCCACGTTCCCGCTCCTGGCCTGGCACACCTGTACCTCATCGAGTCACAATCAAGAAGCAGTATGAAAGGACCAGCTCGAGCCTTCACTCCTCGCCAGATTTTCTGCTACTCCTTGGTGGTAAATTGGCCTCATGTTGCTGCTCCTTTGTCTCGCCATAGCGTGTGCTAAGTCTGTTATTTCCCTGTTCTCAGGTCACCTCGGCCTAAGCCCAGCACTCACCTCTTATCTGCTCACTCACCTGGATTCTCGATGCTGGTCCGTTTCCTGCCATTGCTCACATCCAAACAGGATTCGCCCGCAGGAACTCGCCTGCCTTCCTGCGGCTCTCCACACTCAGGACTCTGGGAAGGACAGGATTGGATTCCTCTGCCATGGAACAGCTTCTCCTCTCGGACACTCACCTGGCAACCTCCTCCTCGGATCGCCAGCTCTCTAAGCCCAAGTAAGCCACAGTTCCACTCCTTCTCTCATGCACGCACAATAAGATGCTCCAGTTACGGAAACCTTAAGTTGATTCAGTTCTCCTCTCTTGCAGTTTACTTTTCTCTGGTGACGCCCACTCCCAGTGACTTCTCATTGCCCCGATCCCTAGTGCAAAATAAAGTCTTGGCTTCAAGTGAATTGTTTTTGTCTGAGTCTGCTTTTGAGTCCAAAATGTTACATAGCCTTAAAGGGACCTTGACAATTGCATGAAGAACTGAAGGCAGAAGAGAGCCCAACCCGGTACTAGCAGGGTGTACCTAATAATGTGCCCAGCCAGTGTAAGTGTATTTCCAAAAATGCCAGGCTATTCTTTCTGTGCTGTCAAATGTAGGCCACCATATTTTAAAACACATTTTAGCACAACAAACATATTTAAATAGAAATCTGTGACAGATATGAAGTGTGCCTTTCTGCACTGTAGACTGTATTTTTTAAAAATAAATTCCAGATAAAAATCACAGTGTGCAGCTTTTCTGATGACCTAGCAATGTTGTTGTTAATGTTTTAAAATGCAAATTTTAAACATTAAATGTTCTTCTGCAGTAAAGACAAAATCTAACAAAATATTCATATTACAGCAACATGGCCCTTCTTAGTTATTCGAAGACTGTGTTGAGCAGCACTCACACTTCACCAAACAGAAATGCTGATAAAAGCATAGGGATAAAATGTGGCCAGTTTCTGTAAGTACTCAGGAGAGAGACTCACACAATACACATGCAAAACCAAAACACCGGCTGCAGTGCTGACTAATGAGAAACAAATGAATTCACTGAGATAAATTGTTCATTAGTGTTTGCCATCGTAGTTTGTTGGGGATTTGAAAAGTTCAGTGCAATTTGTGTTTACAGAATTAATGGTTTCATCAGTTTAATTCTACCAGGAGGCATCATTATTCCTCTGCTGTAAGGTAACTCTGACAGGTACAGTCAATCACTAGTCCGCAGCCATATCATCCTCGTCTGTTACCGCACAGTGAGATGTGGAGGCCAAAAATGAGAGGCTTGAGTATTTGCAGGCATCTATTTCAACAATTATTCCCCATTTACAAAATTAAAACAGTTTTCTTTAGTGTGCATTTTTAAATGATTATTGACTGTGTAAGAGGCGGAGCTATGCACATCAAGTCCTACGTCTTTCAGAGGAAGCAGAGGCAGGTCATGCTGTCTTTTATAAACAACAGGATAGATGACACAGGGAACTGGAACAGTGCAATTGTTTGTAACTTCACAGAGCTCCCTCCCCATTGCACCTACTCAACTTCCAAGTGTGTGTCAAGCAGAGAAACCGACAGCTTGACAACATAGCTTGCATCTCCTACCCCAAATCTCTCCACAATCAACCACCAGGGAAAAAAAAAGAACAGTTGAGAGGTATTAAAAATGTGAAGCCAGCTTCTTAGATAAGGCTGTCTCTGTAGGTGCCCTGGTAGTTAAACATAGCCTAGCATCCTCTCACATCCCCATTTAGACACAAGTTTGTCACTTGGGAGGAGGTCGTCGTGGTGACAGTGATGAGGAGGCCCAGACGCCAGACATGCTGTCAGCGCTCGTTAAGGTCAGCTCATTAAAGAATGAAATAAATAAACTGGTAATGGAAAATGTGAGAGAGCAGACAGTAAAGGGAGATGCTTCTGTCTCCTCCCACTCTGAGAAAGAATCCAGCAAGGGAGATAGATTGTAGCGATTGAGCTGTGAACCTCTGCGACACAGCTGCGTTTTCTGCAGCTAATGATTCTTTACAGAAAACGGATCAGAGCTGAAGCACTTGTCATGTGTCACAGAGCCATGCAGCTGCTCCCCCCACATATACCAGCAGCTCAGAGGATGCCGCTGATCAGAAGATGCTGTTGTGGATGGGAGCAGTGTAGAGATTTGGTGGGGGTGGGGGTGGGGGTGGAGCGTGTCTCCAACTAAAGACTCTGATGCTTATTGATCATATTCAGAAACATGGCCAATTGGAGATGAGAGGACAGATGCACACACCCAGAAATGCTGCAGATTTAAAAATCTGATGTAGAGCCATCAGCTGTCAGTCACACAGATTTTCATAGCTCACAGATTTTTGACTTTTTTTTTCTGAGAGGTTGCACACATAGAAGGGGAATGCATGACAGCACTAGAACTTTAATTTTCCTCCTATCACTTTTGGAGAGAAAAGTTTTCCCATGGTGCTCCTTCAAACAGAGGGCATGAAAAGTCCTGATTGCTGCCAAAAAAATAACAAAAACAATCAAATGAGCGTTTGCTTGTTTCAGTCCACTGGCCTTGGGAACATCTGTTGGATTTGCCTCCGTGGACACTGGAAAAATATCAAACAAGAAGGAAAAAAGGGGGGAAAAAAATAAAAGCTGTGATCTGGGAAGTCTTTTAATGTGGTGCAGAAGACTGTACACCATAAGACACAAACCTGAACATATACAGATTTTGATGCAACTTTTTCTTGATTTATTTCTGACTTGATGGGAGGACTATGCCCTTGGAAAAAAAAAAAAAAATCAATATTTCAGCCTTCTAAATGTCCCAAACAGAGTAATTAATGTCTGGCTACACTGGGTATTGAAAATATACAGCTTTCCATAAGTCATTTTGGTTCTTGATACTATTTGTCCACTGCTCTCCAGCTGAAGAGTTTAAATAAGTGGATGTAAAACACATTCAGTTACATCTCTTTGTTCAGTGCTTATCCCTTTACAATCTAAACATCATGATAGAAAGAGTGACCCCTCAACAGAAAAAATAGACAACAGAAAACCCACTCTTTGTGTTGCTATTTTGGAAAAAACCTTTCTACACTTATTTACTCATTTTGGAATAAAGGTTAAAAACCACTGTGCATACTGCTGTTGAACCCTGCATATGCTCAGAATAATTGAAAAAAGTGTTGAACACTTAAACAGTCCAATAAAACAGTTACAGCAAAAGCAGGTGACATGTTCATGGTCATTAACTTATTTGAATACCAACTCCTGCGTATGTTAGTAGCATGAAAAATATGAATATTTGCTTCATTATTTGCTCTGACCACAGGGTGCATGTTTGTAATACTCAGCTGTTTTGGATAAAATAAAAGATACTTTTTAGGGTCACTAAACCTCCACTGTGTTCTTCCAATAAAATCTTAATGAGATGTTAAGTAGAGCAGTGAGTATTATGATGATCATTTAGTGTCCATTATTTCCCTGCAATTTTACATATTAAGGTTATTTTATTTGTAACTCTATTGCATACACACTACTTTTCCTTTTTGATCCACCAGGCTTTTAGAAGAATATTTGCTATTGTGAGCCACTGCTGTATGAGGCCTTTTGTCTGGCTCTAAATTGTAGGGAAATATTCTCAGTGATGTGCCTACTTGAACTTGGAAACAACTCATTTTTAAAAGATGGCCGTCATAGAAATTGATTGCAGAAAGTTTCAAATAAGTGGACATTTGTCATATTAGGGACAATCTAATGCAGTGGTTTCCAAACTTCTTTTGGCATGATTCCCTTCCCAACAACAAAAAGGGATCCAAATGTAATTTTTAGGAAATAGCACAATACATGTACAGATACATATTTATTTATTTTGCTTTCCCTACAAAAATCTTAGTGTCTCTCCATATACAAAAATCTTAGTTTCACTCAATAAAAATCTATCTATCTATCTATCTATCTATCTAATAGGAAGAGTCATTGCTCTGTTCCTATCCTACCTTTATTTATTCAGCACCCTCTATCAGTCGTGCTCCTCTTTCCCCTCAAGAGGGACGTCTGTCGATACTCCTTCACCAAAGCCCCGTGACGAGAGAAAGGGAGAGGGAACAGTGATCAATTTCAGATATGGCCTGAAGCGCAGGGTTTACTAACAAAAGAGATTTCATGCACTGTTAAAGCTATTGAGTGGCCAGTGGATTAGCTCACACTTCACATTAACCCTGAAACTCGACGACAAAGGCCCACTTAACAAATGCCCCGCAACCTACGCTGTGTGGGCCCACTTAGGCTCCGATAGCATCAGCGGTAATTGAGACACTTCAGAGGCAACAAACAGTGGCATTTAGGGGACACTGATGTTTAATGCCGGGTAATCCAAACACATGCAATCAGAGGCAGTGCATTCTGAGTACAGATGTCTGTCAGAAACATATGGCTGAGGTTATTGTCGGGGCTTTTATTGACTGAGGATGCCAAAGGCTTTTAATCCTTACTGAACATATTTAACAAATAGTTTAATAGTTTAATTAAATTTTCTATTTATCTATAGTAACCACTTAGATTACACATACCTTGTAATCCTTTCTATTGCTGTTGAGGAAGAAAGAGGAAAACTGCACTGACCAGGAGTTATAGATTTGCTTAATTGGATTTTTCTGACTGAAGTAGGGAGCTAATTATCTGAACACTGACTACATTTTAGTACATCCATCAAAAGATGCCCTTCCTTTTATAGATAGAGGAAAATACTATTTTAATTAATAATTGGACTCCTCTGTGACAAGTCATCTCTTTCCAGATAATGAACAACATGTAAGGTGGAATATAACACCATGTGTAACATTTGATAAATAGTCTGCAGCTTGTTTTGAGCGGGAGCAACTTAAAAATAGTTTGCAAGAACAGCACGGAATAACAGAGAATATTTCTTACAGTGTTTTCAGGGCACATCATCATCCATCACCACTATGTTACAATGAGGACTGACTGTGTAATTTGTTTGCTTTGTTTGCTGACAGCAGTTGTTTGCTGAATCTCATGTTCCTCTGGAAAAATACAGCAGAGAAAAAACAAGAGAGGAAAGAGGAAAAACTAAAACAGTTTCAGAAAGTTGTCATTACTTTCATCTTTTTTCTTCTTGCCTTGTTTTGCTTTCACTATTCAGCATGCACCCACACAATGTAGTGTGATTGTAACAATGAATATATGGAGTGTTATTTTTACTTTGGACAGATACGTTGAATGCAGATGTTGGTACTGGTACTGGCTAAAACTATTGCTCCACAAAATGTGTTATTCTGTCATGATGAAAAGCCTAATTCAGAAACACTGCAACACACATTAACACTATCAACCCTGAGCCTCACATGCATACGCTTCTGTGGTTAAATTCTTTGCCAATTCATAAAGATAATTCGAATTTCAATTAGACTCATAACTCAGAGGGTTCTCTTTATTCCATCCTTTGAACAGTAACAAATTTCAAGTTATAGATGTGCAATCATAACTGATCTACATATTCATTTCCTCACACTTATGCTTTAAATGCTTCACTGAGCTAATGTTGATTCATGAGGTTCTGCTGCAAACATTTTACCTGACATGAAAATCAAACAGAGTCAGCTTGAAATCTACAAAAGTTTTTAATTCAAACAGCTGCACGGGTGCCTGTAAGACAGTGACATATTGTAAATGTGTATGTGTACATAGCATTTGAAATGAAAAGGACTCCTGTTCTTATTAAATTTGAGGGTATTCATAGTCCACTGCAATCCACTGTAGTTCTTTTGATGCATAGTTTTCTGATGGTATTTGGTCAAGCTACTGTAACTGTGGAGTTTCTATGTAAACAAAGTTAGCTTCTTTGACTGAAACATATTGTTTAAAATGATGAATGTATTTTTGGACAGTGATTCATAGCAGTTTTTGAAGCCATAGACAAATTGTATTGTCAGGCTGAGAACGGCATTGGATAAGGAAACGTGTATATGGCATGGGGACGATGCATATTTCGTGGCATAATTTGCATGCCTTGTTGGGATGTAAACACATTTGCCTCAACCTTTTAGTCAGTTTAATTCCAAATCCACTGTAATGCAATACAGAAGCAAAGCAATGAAAAATGTGTCATGGTCCCACTGTACATCTTGAAACATGTCTTTTGCAGGATTAACAAAGTTTATACACTTAGAAACAATGGAGTTGTCCCAAATTCAAACTTATTTAATTGGGGTAGTTTTATTTATTTATTTATTTATTTGTTTTACCTAAAGTTACTCAACTCAAATGTCCTGCAGCATCCAATTCGTCTTTTGCTGTTGCACGCTTGCTTAAGGCTTTTCATTGTTTTAGGAGCAGCAATAATTAACTTGGGAAATGAGTGCATCTCACATGAAAAAACACACCAGTTTTTCCCAAGATCTGCATCCTAAGCTAGAGATTACAGACACTTTTGATCTGTTCTTAAACACAGATTTGTGTGAGTGTGTGTTTCCCTGTGTTGACAATGGGATAAAAAAAAAGAAGCGATTAGCAGAACCAGAAATCTCATTACGCTCTCAATGCAGAGGCTGCTGTGTTGTGTGAAACACTGCACTGACACACAAATGTACATTGCACTCTTCGCATTCACAGGCAGGATGTATGTTCACATCTATTCATGTGGAAAAGACACAGCTTAATTTAAGTAAAGATTAAATCATTTTTCTTTTTTAGAACAAAAGCATGTTGAACAGGTGCAGTGTGGATATACCACAGGTTCTGCTTGTGTGAGTGATAATCATAGGCTGCCTGGAATTGTATCGCATGGTTTTTATTTATCCATATTGATCTGCTTCTTATAATAGTCCAGATGAATGTTTTCATGGTGAAAATGAAAAGCAATTGAGTCTGACACAACATGGTGTCTGATTCTTGATGCAGGTTAAACAGATGCTCTGCACCTTCAGCCCATAAACCACCTGTGCAGTGACTGTAAAACATTCTTTCTCACCAACCCCCTAAATAATGAGGACATGAATGGCAATTCTATTACCTGCTAATCTATATTCAAGGACTTTTGGTACACTGCGTGCTGTGTCTAAGCTTCCCTCGTGTTTTAGCTTGCGTACAGTGTACCTGAAAGTGAAACAGTGTGTATTAGAAAAACATACTTTAAAAAAGAAGACATGAATATGACAATTTGGTTTCTATTACGTTACATGAAATGCAACAGTTTCCATTAGCAAACAGAATCGACTATTTGCTATGATTGAAGAAAATTACAATAAATAAGCCACTGCACTGTTGCACAGCACTTTTTCTGAGGCTACTGCTAAACACAAGATAGCAGTTTCTGTATTTTTAGTCTTAGAATGTGTTTGTCTTGCTCATAATAGCTACAGATACACATCTGTCAAAGTCTCGAAATTGTATGTGTGTAAAATTGTGTGTAAGAAGTATTGTAGTTCTGTAGGTGCTTGAGGTGGATGATTAATTTGCAGCACGGGGGCTTGGATCCCCTAAAACCTTGCTAGATAAATCTGAGGAATTGTGAACATTTTAATGAGAGAGGTAAAAAGAAAAAGAGAGAAAGAAGGACAGAAAGAGAACAAATATTTCATTTTTCATTTTCAGGCTTTATTATGATTTTTGCTTCTTCAAAAACAGAAGGGAAGATTTTGCAGAATTTTGCTATTTTGGGTTTAAAAAGGTGGTTCTCCTCAAGTACATTAAAAAAATAATGTATTTCCCCTCACTCTGCATCTGCAAGCCCAAATCACTCACAATTTTCTTTCCATATTGAAACAAGGCACAGTGCCGGTCTAAATCAGATACATTTAGCAGAGGAGTAAAACTCAATTTATTATTATTATTATTATTATTTAATCAGAAGGTCCAGGAACACAGATAGGGTGCTGTTCTAGCAGGTCATGGCAGATGTAAACTCAAAGAATGCATGAAAAAATCCACAGCTCTGGAGCACATTTGACAATGCCTAAGACCTAGCTGTTAAAAATAAAAACAGTCATCACAAAAGCATATTGACTTACAGTTATTGAACATACAAGCTGTTATCAAGTTCCATGTGCAAGAGGAGGAGGAGGAGACACACATGTAGCAAAATAAAGAGCAGAGCAGCAAAAACATCAGAGGAACAACAGCAGAGACTTTGAACTTAACAAGTGCATGAGCATATGACATGACCATGTTATTGAACAGTCAATAATGTGCTGCTATGAAAAACCCTATCCATGTCCATATCAGCATTATAGCATTACTTCCTGTATGGGTTTGAGTTTGTGTTGATTGACTCATGTATGCATGAGTGCTAGCATGGCGAGTGAGGTGTTGTTTGGTAGAAAAAAAAGAAAAATAGGTTTGCAGTTTGCAGGTTTGGAGCTCAAGAGCAGAGATGATGTTCCATCCCTGAGGGAGGAACTGGAGTGTGCTTTTATACAGGGAACACCAGGCCCAGGTGTTCCCAGTCACTGATGACCCGACCACACCTACCTCTATAGACAAAGACAACCTGCCAGCCCAGCGGCTGAAAGACAACTGGAGCCATAACAGCAGAATGTAAATAAACTCTAAAAATAAAGCAAATAAACTCCCTATAGAAAACCACCAAATTAATCTTTTATTTGGACATTTTAAAGAATTCAAGAATGTTAGTGGGTTGTGGTAATTAAAGACCATTAAAACAACTGGCACTCCTGAACCCACATAAACATCAAATGTGTAGCCAAATCATCTTTGCCAGTGATGATGTGAAATACTTTTTTTATCCCATATTTAGATGACGGAGTAGTTAAGCTGATGTTTGTTAAACTTACCGGTTTATTCACCCCTCGACTGTCAGACCACATCAATATGGCACCACCTGCAACCACCTGCAGCTTCAATGGCTTCTCCACATGGAATGGCCCGCACCAGAGCACTACATGGAAGGCCCTTGATATTCTGGACAAAAATGAGGCCACGCATTCAGTGTTTGTCTTCAACAAATCAGTAAGGGGAGCAACAACGAAGGGAAAGTTCCTACTGAAACTGCAGTAAAATGCGACCATGCCTATGAATCGCATCAGTTGTTTTTTTTGTTGTTGTTGGCACAGAGGAGCGGACCTGGTCGATGCAGTCATCCTTTTGTGGAGGTGGTAATTGCATCGGGCTTCGTGATACTATTGATGTATATAACCCTTTTGAGTTTTGCTTATCATATATCTTCCACTAATATAGAAAAGAAAAGCATGTTCATATTGAGTTTCATTTCAGGTCTTTAAGACAGTTTCTAAGACACTATTTCTTTTACTCACAAACATTTTATATCTCTCTTTCCCATTCCCACCTTCTCTCCTTCTCATGTGTGTTTGTACAGTGTTGCTGTATATGCCGTTATGTGCGGTAACTGAATAAATGCTGAGACCAACAGCTGTTCCCTGAAGGTCACCCAAACCTGTCTCAAAACAGACACATTTACACATACACACAAAAATATACATAAAAGCTCATACCTTCCCTGGAAAGGTTCAGGTTTTATTTTTTCCTTCTACAACACATGCACAGAGCCCAATCTCTCCTACACAATATCCACTTAGTGTGTTATGTTTTGCATGCCTTGATTGTTGGATGCCATGCATTATTCATATATGCGACCTTGAGTCCTCTTGAAAAGTTGTCCTTTGCTTGAGTGTTTGTTTGCTTGTATCATTAACACATCACTCTGCTGGGAAAGAAAACAGCACCCTAGGTCTCTTAGCATTAGCAACTCCACTGCCCACATGGATGTCACACAACTGTAATTAGCAGTGAGAGGAACAGCCTCTGGCAGTGCTCATTGTTAAAGTCAATGGAAAAGCCAGGACAATATGTCTGTTTGTTTTTGTTGTTGTTGTGTCTCATTATTTCTTGTCCAGAAACAAAAATGACCATGGCAATAAGTCAGCATCAGAGATAATGCATACTGTATCACACACCCACTGACTAAATATATTTGGAGGATGGTTATAACCAGGAACACTGTAAGAGCATTACAAA
>VUQS01000429.1:0-16998 GCA_015108495.1 Heterochromis multidens | reverse complement strand
GAAGGTAAAAAAACCAAAAAGGGGAAAAAAAAAAAAAAAAAGACGATATGAGGGGGCCATTACTGCACGTGGCAAAGACACCACTAATTTTGAACAATATCTAAAGGTTTTGGAGCAATACTGCCATCTATAGGATGTTTGTTTTAGGTAAGGCTTTGTCAAACCACATTTTGCAAGTAATGCAACAGCAAGAGGTCAAATCTGAACTGGTCTGCTTCTGGTTCAGTCCTGTCACCCACTGAAAACACCAAATGCAGCTCAAAGCTTTTGAGTTGCTGAAAGTATGTGTCAACAATTAGGAATTCATCAAGTTTAAAAACATCATATATTTTTCAAAAAGTAATAACATTTCTCAGCTTCAACACATGATATGACATCTTTGTCCTTGATTTGCAAATCATTGCATTCTGCTCAATGCCTAAACATTTCTGGAAACAGGGTTGCATCTCTTAAAAACAAGGTATTTTTCAGTGAAAGTGTGCTATTACTTCTGTCCAGAGTTACATAGTCTTACTTTCTTTAAAAGGAGTTTTTCATATTTTGGAAGGGTGCTCAATCAGTAAAACATTTGGAAGGCTAATTGATTATGTAGCTCACAAAGACGTCCCTGAGAGAAGCAATGTGTTCATTATAAAAGGCTTGTGTCAATCCTTTTACAAATATGACAATAGGAGTACAAATGTGACCGTATGAGCACTGACTGTTGTTTTCTGGAGATGAAGTCCAGAGGAAAAACACTGCCGCATCTTATCAAAATCATAGAATAGGGTACAAGGCGTAGCTGGCGATGCCACAAGTGTTCCTGCCGTTCCGGACCACTCGCATATAGCCGCCTTCCCCCCAGCCGGTTCCCCAACTGTTTAAAAAAATAAAAATAAAATAGAAATTCTTATGTGATAAACAGTGTAGGATTTTTTTAATGCTGTGTTTTTCTTTCTACAGTTTTGAACAAACCTGTTCTTGATGATCCAGTAGTCTTGGCCTTCTTCTGATCCATAGCCAACCAGCACTACTGCATGACTCAGATTGTTGGGGTTGCAGTTGGGCTCATCATATATTCCTGTAAAAGAAATATGAACCTACTTAACTGACTTTTAGAGGTTTGTGGGAAGCAAAAACAAACTGAAAACACAACATTGACATACAATAACCCTTAACTCAGAATAGGAAAACTGTTAGTAATCAGTTGTTAGGGAGAATTACTATTAATTTGAAGTCCTTTAAAGTATTCCTTATGTTTTTGTCATTGATAAAGTTACAATGGAGACTTCTTATATTAAAAATGTCCAAACTTAAATATATGAGGCCAGTTTATATGTAAGTAATCCCCATGAACATAAGCTCAGATTTCTCAGGCTGTTTGGGGCTGTTTTTTCTATTCTTGAATCTGTATGATGTCAAGAAGAGGGCATCCTCAATATGGCTATCTCAGGCACACAGCTTGGCTATGAGAACAGAAGACCAACCCACCTGCTATTCAGATTTTATGTTTGTGAGGTGAAGGCAACTCAGAATGAAGTTAGCCTGAAGGGAGGCTGGTGTTTAAGGGAGAGGAGCCTAAACTGCCTTTTTTTTCAGACAGTTTGTGAACTGACGCAGCAGTATAAGAAGGAATATAAGGATTATTTGGAACTATTAATCATAGAGAGCTACTCAATTAGAGTCCAAGAATAAAAGTATGGAGGTGAAAATGAGCACAATAGGTCCTCTTTAACTTTTATTTCAATCTCCACGAACTCATGAGGAAATATCTGGGTCTTTAGCTGCTAAAAGCTTTGTGTTCCCCAGAGAGTTGCTAACTTTGTTTGTCAGCTTACTGGTGCTGGGCATCAAGATCTGAATTTAAAAAGTCCTCTTCTTATCAAAACTTACATAATAATTCTATTATATATATGCAAGTGTTTTAAGGCAGTTAACCTGAGCTGTAGAACAGGAAACTTGAATGATCTGCATCAATAGCAACTGTAATTGGCCCAATAGTTGCCAGAGCGTCAGCCAGAGCCTGCTCATCCCCCTTGGGAATGAACCTGTAGTCTCTGATATGAGCAACTGCAAGTCTGCTGTCGTAGAAACAAGGCTGAGTATCCTGTTAAGAGAAATAAATATGACTACAGAATCATTTACTGTTTTATGATGAAGAATAAGCCAGCAGAGCCTTACCACTGAGGTGTACGGGTAGGTATCTGAAGACTGCAGCCCATTGCTGATCACATAGTCGTAAGCATTGGCCATCCAGGCACCACTGCAGCCATAGGTACCGTAGGGTTTGGAACAGTCCACCAAGTGTTGTTCACTCAAGGATATCAGCTGACCTGTCTTCTTGTACAGTTGTCCCTCTATAGCTCCTGTAGTGCTGAAGGCCCAGCATGAGCCACAATAACCCTGAGAAGAACATTTAAAACAAAGATCTGATTGTGATTCAGTCTAAATATACCCACTTAAGTGATTGTAGGACAATCTTACCTGATCTTTAACCTCGGTGACAAAACCCATGTTTCTGTAGTCGACAACATAACCATCTAAATGCTTTGCACTGTTACGCAGTCTTCGAGCAGAGACTTCCTTCCCTCTCTTTACAAACTGGGCATTTATCCTGGCACCTTGCAAAGCCTGGTATTCTTGCTGTGTCTGCAAATGTAAAACAGATTTTTTTTTTTTCAAAAAATCACAGTATTCACAGTTTGTTGGGTTTTTTTAAAGATATTTTTCTTGTCTGTGTGGTAAATAATATGTACAGCCAGGAGCTGGTTAACTCAAAGTGTGCACACAGAGAGAAACTGTAAGCCTCTAAAAGTAGCTGAATCAACCAGAACTTATTTAGTATTGTAACTATTTTTGTTAAATCAAAACACTGCTACAAAGTCTACAAGAGCAAAACACTACTCCTTACTAGGTCTCCATATCTATTCATAGCCATACTGTATGGCCTCATCCCCATGAGAAACCCTTGGTTATTGTCTTCAATCATCCGCATATTCTCCTGCCAGATGACCCTCCTTTGCATGTCATCCTGATGGTTAACACAGAAAACACATCAAAGAAAAACTCAAGTAAATTAGGGAACATATGCACTTATTGTTGCTGTCAATATTTTAGATGTGGAGTCTGCCTCACTAATTCATCATAGCTTATGCCATGGCTGCTTTTCCAGATCTCCCACTCAGTCAGGGCCACCTCATCTGAGTCTGCTAGCACGTGCTGCAGGCCACACAGCAGGACGGAGAGCAGAGCAGCTCTCAGCAGAAAGCTGGCCTGCTGGACTATAAGGACCAGAGCATCACACAGTTTCATTGTGAATATATATAAAAAAAATCATATTTTATTGAAAGGATGGCCTCAGGAGCTCTGACTGCAACTACATCATCAATCAAAGGAAAGCATAAATCTAGTCAACATAAAATGTGTTCTGTGAGCTTAGGTGAGCTAAGGTTAGTTTCTTTAAAATCAACAGTGAAATTAGACTTGAGTTTTTATAGAACAAGCCCACATCTAAAACAGGACATACCCTTGTAAGATTAATTGATCTTTTCATATGAAATAAAAAGCTCTGGCCAGCTTACCTTCATGGATGTGAGTCTGTTTTGGTCCCATATTCTGAGAGCTACTTTGAACAGTGACACAGAAACAGACTATCAACCTGCCTTATAAAGCTTGTCAATAAGTACACGTTACTACTGTACTGTTAGTCAATCCCCAAATCAACACTCATGACAGCACCTGAGAAGGACATTAGTCAACAAAAATAAGATGCTTTCCCTGCTCCTCCTTGGCCATAGTGCTGTAATCATTTAGAGACAGCTAAAGCAGCAGTTGTGTAAATCCCTCAAATACTGGTTTATAATTGAGCACAGCACCTAACACATAACTTTGCAAAACAAATCATGAAAGAGGAACTTTATTTAAGTAAACGTGCCAATGCATTGATGTAAAAATACTGATGGTAACATTTCTGCATTCAAAATAAGACTAATTTAAATTGTCAATTACAAAAGTCCATACAATAAACTGTAGTTTAAACTAAAATTGCACGGCTTGCAGACAAACAGATCCCATGACTGATCATGAGAGACATCATTGTGTAAGCAGCTTTTCACTGTCATATCCGTCTTTCATATTCAGTGTAGTAGTTTATTTTAGTAAAGTTCTGCTACACAAATTTGTATTCTGTTTGGACATTTTTGGATTTTTGAAAAGATTTTTCAGAAGTTGAGGTTTTCTTTTTGTTAGAAATGTGAACTAAGGATATCTACAGCAGACTTTTGCTATCTGAAACAGTTTAGGACTTAAACACAAACAGAAAGTTTCAGAATAAAATCCCCAAGATCAATACAGGGGCTTAACAGAGAGGGATTTTTTTCAGTTACTCCAAATCCTTCAATCCTTCAAGTTTTAACTTTCCAAACACAACTAACCACAAAATATGACAGCAGCAGCAATCCACAGCAATTTTACCAGAAACTGCTTAGTCTAATTGTATTCTGCATGTTTTTGATGCAAAATATTAATCAGGGAGCAATATGTAGATGTGAAGTAGAAGTATAAACTAATTACTTCAAATTTTTGCTACTATACTTGTGCAAATGTACTTATTTTATGTCATTGTTATATGCAGATGCATTGACAGTAAGCAGCACTTGAATGTTGTTGGAGATAGTTTTATCTACTTTATATTTATATTTCTTTTTATGTTTTTAGTTTCATCTACTTATCTACTTGATCGTTTTTTTTTCCAGGGTTGGCTTCCAAAAAATCACAAGATAAATTTGACCATTAATTAAATAAAAAGTTAATCTACCCATTTTGAATACTTTAATCCTTCTATGAAAATCTGTTTTAATTTTTAACAATACAATAAGCTCTTTATATGTTTTGTCAATAGTGGAGTAAAATGTTCAATATTTTCTCCAAAAATGTAGATTACAGTGAAGTATAGTAAAACATAAATGTAATTTAAAATTACACTTAAATACAGTACTGAGTAAATGAAGGCTACAAATGCAGTAAATGTAAATGTAGCCATGGCTTCACGCCATAAATCTATATTTATATACAGTTCTTTACATTGTGTACAGCAGCGCCCCCTGGTGGCCTTCAGTGTACCTCCCGCACAGGACTCACTGCAGAGGATGAGCTCAGCTGACTTTGTGCCTCCCAGTTATTATGTCCGCGATCGGGCGCCGCCAACACCCAAACACAGTGCGGCAAAACAGGCGAGTGGCGCTCAGCCTGTCGTCTAATGAATGAGTGCGCAGGGATAACTATGAGTCACGAATGAAGTCTGCAGGATGTCTTTCAAGGTAAACCAGCTTTCTCCATCCGTCATTCTGTGCACGCAGCCTTAGAGGGCCGCAATAAGGTGACTGATCACACCTGCATCCTCTTAAAGTATGGACTTGTTTATTTTGGAGGTTATTTAAGGACGTGGTGTGTTTCACTATAAGCACGGTAAGGAAACAGTTGATCTGACATTTGAATGGGTGTTTACTGGCCTGTGCGATCACAGGGTCCAGCTCGGTGTGTGTGCATCCGCGTGTGCTGATGTAATAGCATATCATACGGATCCTGTGCACGTGAATATGTGTGCACAAGTGTGTCCACATATTTGTAGTACAGATACTGTGGGGACAATAATCACTTTACGCACATATAGAGACACGTCCCCTCTTCTGAAGACAAAAAGCAAGTCCCCATAATTCATCAGTAACTTGTTAAATTTTAAGGTGAAGACTTAGTTTAAAGTGAGAGTTTAAGAAGTATTAACTTTGGCCGAGATCTGACCTGATGTGATGAGCATGGTTATTGATCATTTTGCACACTTGATCGGTGATGATGACTCACCTGTCATTCATACACAGGCACATCACCACACTTAACAGTAACACCTGGATGCACTCTGCTGTCGTTACTGTCTACGCTCAACATGCCTAATGCTATAATGGTCAGTTTCAGGTCAGTTTTTGTTGTGTGTATTTATCCTTCAGAAGGAAACACCCCTGGCTAATGCTGTGTTTTGGGCAGCGAGGAAGGGGAACTTGGCTCTGCTTCAGTTGCTGCTCAACAGCGGGCGAGTGGACGCAGACTGCAGAGACAGTGTATGGACGCTGCATGCTGTGGCTGCTCAGATGCACACTTTAACCATAACCCACCTGTGGTAGGGGCACAGAGAGCTTCAAGCCTTACCTCTGTGGTGCATGTGGTGCATGTGTGTGTACCATCACAATTTCTCATCCATTAATTGTTTTTTTTTCTCTGTGTCATAACAAAAGTTAGAGTGAGAGTTTCACATGTTAAGCTAGAAATCTGCAGAATTAGTGGTTTCCTCCCCACCTTCATAACATTTTTGGCAAGTCATTGCATTAGAGCAAACGTTGCTGATTTATTATTGGCATGTCTCTTTCCAGTATGGAACAACAGCGCTGATGGTGGCATCATACAGCGGCCATTATGAGTGTGTTAAAGAGCTTATCATGCAAGGAGCCGATATCAACTACCAAAGAGAGGTATGCTGGGAAAACAACCCAATGATGCCTCTGAATTAAATACTCCAGATGGTAAAGCCAGGAAATAGTCTGCCACATAACTACTAAAAACCAGCATAAAGGTTTTTTTTTACATTTTTATTTACATTGTCAGAATTAAGCAAATAAGATTTAAGATATTAATTAATGAGCTTTAGAGATGTTGTATTGATGGGTCTGTCTTTAACTACAGGCTATACCAGGCTTTAGCTTTAGAGGTGTTGATAGATGGATTTTTCTTACTTTACCTGCAGGCATACTCAGCCTAGCTTTACCCCCTTTGTCCAGCCTTTGTGCTGAGCTAAGGAAACTAACTGCCTGCTCCCACTGGTGAATCTAGAAGGTCACTGCAACCAGCCTGGGATTAGTCTGGCACATAACTCCTTAAAACCCACTAATTGTTGTTTTTACACTTGGGTTTTTGCCAGGATTAAAAAAATGAAATACATAGACAGTTTTCCAGACATGGATTAGGACTACTCCCAGACTAAAAGAAAAATAGTGAAGTTTTTAAACTGAATAAAGTTTTTAGTCTAGGAGTAGACTTAAACCATGTCTGGGACACGATGCCTTTCACTGTTAATTACTGAGCCGAGGTGTGCATACATTAATTTTTCTGCTGGCAGACCCAGGCTAGCTTTACCCTTTTTGTCCAGGAGTTGTGCTATGCTAAGAGAAGCCTATACTGCACCATCTGGTAAATAACATCTTAAGGTCTTGTAATTTGTCTGGATCAAACAAATAGTATACTGTATATGATATGAATTAGTGTGCTTTAGATGAGTTTATACACCCACTGGCCATTTTATTAGTTACACCTTGCTAGTCCTGGGTGGGACCCCCTGTTGCTTTCAGAGTTGCCTTAATTCTTCATGGTGTGGATTCAACAAGGTGCTGGAAACATTCCTCAGAGATTTTGGTCCATAGTTTCATAATAGCATCATGCAGTTTCTGCAGATTTGTCGGCTACACATCCATGATGTGAATCTCCGGTTCCACCACATCCCAAAGATGGTTTATTGGATTGAGATCTGGTGGCTGTGGAGGGCATTTGAGTACAGTGAACTCACTGTCATGTTCACATGTTCAAGAAACCAGTCTGAGGTGATTTGAGCTTTGTGACATGTTGCATTATCCCGCTGGAAGCAGCCACCAGAAAATGGGTACACTGTGGTCATAAAAGGATGGACATGGTCAGCAACAGTACTCAGGTAGGCTGTGGTGTTTAAACAATGCTTAGTGGTTGCTAAGGAGCCCAAAATGTGCCAAGAAAATATCCCCCACACTACACCACCACCACAATGCTGATCAGACCAGGCAACGTTTTTCCAATCTTCTCTTGTCCGATTTTGATGAGCTCATGCAAATTGTTGCCTCAGTTTCCTGTTGTTAGCTGACAGGAGTGGCAACCCATGTGGTCTTCTGCTGCTGTAGCCCATCTGCTTCAAGGTTAGATGTGTTTTGCATTCAGAGATGCACAGCATGTTGCATACCTAACCCTATATGCCATGGTAGTAACAAGTGGTTATTTGAGTTACTGTTGCCTTCGTTTCAGCCCAAAGCAATCTTGCAATTCTGTCTGACCTCTGACCTCAACAAGACATTGTTGCCCATAGAACTGCTGCTCTCTTTTTTGGACCATTCTCTTTAAACTCTAGAGATTGTTGAGCAGGAAAATCCCAATACAGTAGATCAGCAGTTTCTGAAATACTTACACAAGTTTGTCTGCCACTAACAACCATGCAATGTTCAAAGTCACTTAAATCACCCTTCTTGGTTTGAACTGTAGTAGGTCTTCTTGACCATGTCTACATGCCTAAATGCACTGAGTTGCTGCAATATGATTGGCTGATTAGATATTTGCATTAACGAATAGTGAACCAGGTGTATCCAATAAATAAAGGAGCCATTGAGTGTAGTCTATCAATTAGTTTCTTTTGGATGTGTTTATAAGTGGATTTCTCTCACCTACAGGCAGTAGCTCACCAAGGTAGTTTTACCTCCTTTATTCAACCTTTCTGCTGAGCTAAGCTAACCAGCTGGTGCTACACTGGGAGACTGCAGCAAGTTGCTGCTATGGGTTTGGCGCATATTACCAGCATAAACTGTCTGTTCTACACTTTAGTTGTTGTTTTTTTCCACCTTTGTGCAAAGCCACGTTAACTGCCCCTAGATTCATTTGATATTGATTTTCACCTTAATGTTTTGGCAACAAAAATAAATAACTGTATTTCACAAACTGTAAAGCTTTTCGCTCCAGATAAATGTTTCTATGATGTTAGTTTTATGCTTGAGATGTAACTTATTTGTAAGAAAACACAGTCACACGGACAGCAAATTTAATTCAGAAAAAAAATGAACATCAAGTGCCCAATTGGACACTTATTTATTCTATTCCTCATTTCAGATATTCATGAAAGGTTGTATACACCATTGTATACACCATTAGGGTAAAGTTGAGTTAAACAGCAGTGTCTTTTTTAACTTTCCAGACAGGTTCTACTGCTCTGTTCTTCGCCTCCCAGCAGGGACACCATGACGTTGTAAAGCTCCTCTTTGAATTCGGTGCCTCCACTGAATTCCAGACAAAGGTATGCAACAGGGTGCAATGATGTGTATCATGGCCTTTATAATACTGGGTGTGATGGAGAATGCTGCAGTGCTATCATCAGACTTCAGAATGCATAATGTGGAGATAAAGAGACAGCGATGCACAAACAATGCTGCTCTGACTTTTAACATATTTTGTTGTTGTTGAACACTTTTGTCATTCTTGTCTGCCCTCGTTTTTTTTTTTTTTGTGGCAGGATGGTGGCACAGCGCTCACTGTCGCCTCTCAGTACGGTCATTCCAAAGTGGTGGACATCCTGTTGAAAAATGGAGCCAATGTTCATGACCAGCTGAATGTAAGGCTCTTTGCATTTACATCTGCAGCCTGTCACTCTCAGTACCCCCTCACTGTCCAGTCTGTTAAGCCACTTTGTCAGTCAGAAACACAGTGGTTAGCTGCACAGTTTGTCCCAGCAACTGAAATCCAGCCTCTCAGGTTTCTGCAGACTGCTGAGTCAGACATGAATCACACTGGGCAGGATTACTGTGTGTATCCTTCTGTTCCATGGAAAAACAACCTGCCTCCACAAAAGTATCCTTATAAATTATAAATCCTTATAAATCCTTATAAATCATGTTTTATTAATGTAGTCTATGCCTAATTGGAAGCTTTTCTGAACAGATTTCCAGAATCTAATCACCACACAACAATACTTCCCTGTGTATGAGAACTCTTTTGTCTTGCAGGATGGTGCCACCCCTCTTTTCCTTGCTGCCCAAGAGGGTCATGTGACTGTGATTCGTCAGCTGCTGTCATCCGGTGCCAAGGTCAACCAAGCAAGGGAGGTAATGTCCTCACCCATCTCTACCTCTTTAAAACACAGCTCTTCACATCCCTACATTAACTTTTTTCTTGTCACCTACTCCTGCTTATGTCTTTCTGCAACCCCTTTCTCATCCTTCCTTCCTCCAGGATGGCACTGCCCCCCTGTGGATGGCAGCCCAGATGGGTCACAATGAGGTGGTGAAGGTGCTACTCTTACGCGGTGCCGATCGGGATGCTGACAGACAAGTACATTGATCTTTTAGGACTAATAAAGTACATCAAAGTGTACATAAAGGGATTTTTAACTATTGATTGCTGCCATTCTGTCCTCTGTCTCCAACAGGACTGCTAAGCAGTGTGGAAGATAAGATAAGACTAGGAGGCTGCTATCTTTCTTTATACAAGCATTTTAGAATGAAAGCCTTTTGATTTGTAATTATATCAACATATTATTTGAATTTACAATTGTATGCAGACTTTTACAATATTTACAGTATTTTATATTTCAAAGTTGGATGACAACACAGGAGACTATCTATTGGTGGGAACTATGTGATATAGCCAAACGTTTCTGAGTAAGTGAGTAGCTGGAAATGGACTCATGACCTTTATAATGATTTTATAACAACTGTATGCTCTTTTTTGTGTCTTTCAAGGATGGATCAACAGCGCTGTTCAAAGCAGCTTTGAAAGGACACAATGGTGTCATCGAGGAACTCCTCAAGTTTTCTCCGTCACTTGGCCTTCTCAAGGTAAAACATGCTGCTGTAGATGTTGTCCATTTTGGGAAATAGTTATGGTCAGGAGACAGCTTGTGTAGCTCTTAAGTCTTTCTGCAACAAATAAAATAGTCTGGCACAAACACAGTCTGTTCTTCTTTTTACAGGCTGAACATGTTGAACAAGTTGTGTTTATCAGCAGTGTTTAGTGGGGGCTCGTAGATAGATTTTGCCTGCTTAGACAAAGCCAAGGTAGTGATTTCCTCCTTGTAAAGACCTTTATTTGACATCAATGGAAACACAGAAGTAACGTAACAATCTTTGCAAAATATGAATCCAAAGAAACAACATCCCTGGGCAGGTAAAGTTGTGTTTACATTCACAGGGATTGCAAATGTAAAATAGCTAACAGCTAAGTCCAGTACAAGGCAAGTAACAAGTAACTTTTATTTAAAGTACATGACAGTACTGTTGGAATGCAAATGGACGCATATAAGCATCAGCATCTTCAAGGCCATAAAAATAATAATAACAATAAAACCCACTACCTGGAAAAAAATGAATAGGCCAATGGTGTCAAACAAAAATGTCAGTGCTAAATTTCATAGCCAGAAAATTAGAAAAAGGGGGAAAAACAATGGGAGAGAATCCCTACAAAACTCCCTTAGCCTTAGTTAAGTATTACACTTCCAGCTGCTCATTAACACAACAAAAGAGGAGCTAAACAAAGCTGCACTATCAAAAAATACCATTAAAAAGAAAATTCTAGCAGTCAAACAAGCCCAACAATAGCACCCACACCACAAGCAGCTCGGTGCTCAAATGGCAAGGAACACTGGTTCAGGGCCTTGATATCCAGCTCCTCTGACAATCAGATAAATTTCTTCTGTGGGCAGCCAGGCACTCAGAGAGGGTCATGGCTGACAGGCCTGAAATACAGTTATAGCTCTTCTCCAAAAAGACACCAGAAGAAAGTCAGTGGACCTGCCATTCCCATTTCCAGTTATTGTGTTAAGCTAAGTTATCTGGCTGCTGGCTCTTTCTTTTTATTTAGTGTGTAGATATTAGAGCTCCTAATCAATCTCGTAATCTAATGCTGGGCAAGAAAAGGAAGATGCATGTTTATGAAATGCCAGATACTGTTAAAGGAAAAGTAGTAATATTAAAGAAGGGCAGTTCATATTTGTGTCTTGTCTCCAGAATGGCTCTACTGCCCTTCATGCTGCTGTTATGAGTGGAAATCGTCAATCTGTTCTGCTGCTACTTGGGGCCAATGCTGACCCAACACTACCCAATAAGGTAAGGAGATGACAAACAGCAGACAACCTAAGTAAATCTTATTAAATATATTAATAAAAGTGTTTCTCACATATCTTTTGCAGAATAATGAACTCCCTGCAGATCTGACAAAGAACGATCGCATCCTAAAGGTTTTACATCCAAGAATCCTAAATGGACACAGCTGATGACAGCACAGATTCCTGCGTTCATGCCTGCCTGTGTAAGGAGGGGCAAAGAAAACAAGTGTGAAATCCACTCAATTACAACATGTACTGTACACGGTGCTTGCTTTTGATTGAAATTAAGCTGTCATAAGCTGAACAAACCTGGGCAAAGTATAGAGCAACACAAAAAGCATTTGTCTTCCGTGTGCATCATCTCCTGTTGTTCTATGCATTTGTTTTTATTTATCCCAAGTGTTGTCAGATTTCTATATATTTTGCACACTATTTATTTGCCTTTTTAATGAATGTAATAAAGTGAAATTTTCTTTATTAATGCAGGAGTGTCGGTGTGCATATTTTTCAGAAAAATTACATTTCGCAATTGGAAAAATGAGCAGTGACGATAAAATAATAATCTGGTATTACATACATATTTTACAAAAACAATGATGGACTAGTTATATGACAAATACCCACTAGAGGTCACTATTAACATACACCTGTAACTCACCTGTGCTGTGATTTAATTAATATAATCCCGTTTTTTTTTTTCCACCGGAAATGTTAAAGCGATTATGAATATCCACATCTATATAGTAAGTTTGATGAAATAAATTAATTTTCTAATGCGTGGATGAAACATCAGCTGTTACAGCCGCTGTTGAACGACTTCACGTCACGTGACCACCGCGGAAGTGACTGTCGAAATGTTGATGCGGAAGAGAGACAAAGCTTTGGGATGTTTGGCTTTTAACGTTGTTCGACAGTAAAACATATGTGACAGATAATAGAGAAAAAAAAACAAGTGAGCGATTTTACTGTTTTATTTGAAGTTAACTACTAAACTTTGACCTACGTAACAACATTTAATGGCGGGCAGTAATTTACAGGTGAGTGACAGACATTTACTGACAATGATTACATAAGACTGATCACTCCAGAGACATTATTAACTCGGCTTTTCATTAAACAAGCAAACAGTCTTTAAAATATATAAACTGGCTCATTTTAAAGCTAAGAATAAGCCAACTTAAACATAGTTAGGTTCAAATTTAGTTCTAAGTCATGGAAAAAGTGATTATTAAATCACTACTAATGCTTCATGGAACTGTAACATCATGTAGGGGGTTTTTTCTTATAGTGAAACATTTATTTTTTAGGTATTTACACTTTTACTGAGATGAAAAGTAGGACAGTAAATTTACTAAATTACTTAAGTTACATAAGAGTTACTTTTTTTTTTTTACTTTATGTTTCTACCTCAGGGCATTTAACAGTGCAGAGTTGTACTTTTTACAGTTATGTAACAATGGATGATTTAAATTGTACAGTTAACTGTTGCTGGAGTGACAATCTAATAATCTAATAAAAACAAAACTTGGGGCATTTTTTTATTTATTTTTTTATTTCTGATGTCTATGAATTAGAAGTAACTTTGCAATCCCAAGAAGTACCCAGTATTTCACAAAAAAGCAAATATTGGGCACAAAAAGGCCAGTATATGTGTACAAATTTATGTGACCATTTCTTCTTTTCCTTTCTTGGCCCCACCCACTGGATGGGAACCACTAGACTTAAATATCAATGTGAATAAATATATCTAATTTAAAATGTTATATATCATTACAGTGCCCCAGCATGTAGTATTTTCAGTTATATTTTTTGTAATACTTTTGAATGCTCTTTTTTAAACTGTTGTTTTATAATTTGAAACTAAATGACTTACTTATATATGACCAAACAAGAAGCACAACAACCACCAAAAGGATTGAGAGAAACACACAAATGTTTGTATTATAATTACTTGCTATGTATAATCCCTTATTAGAAATTTATACCCTTAATCCTTCTCTTTTATGTTGCTTGTTTTCAGAAAGCTATAGATCTGGCCAGCAAGGCTGCAGAGGAAGACAAGGCCAAAAACTATGAAGAGGCCCTCAGATGCTATCAGCATGCAGTGCAATACTTCCTTCATGTTGTGAAGTGTGAGGAACTTGTACCACTGTTGGATTTATACATTTTTTGTGTTATTTTAAACTCCACTTCTATTCCACGTGAATGATCTAGGTCATTTTGTGCGTTGTTACTGCTGCAGATGAGGCCCAGGGCGATCGGGCGAAGCAGAGCATCAGGGCGAAGTGTGCTGACTACCTGGACAGGGCTGAGCAGCTGAAGCAATATCTGAAGAAGAAGGAGAATACTCCTCCAGCCAAACCTGTCAAAGAGTCTGGTGACAAAGGGTGAGAGCGAGCAATAAATCTGAGGAATGAGCTCATTTCACAGTGTTTGTTGCTTTGTTTACTGTTTACACTCACTGTTGGAGCTTTGTTCTGCAGGTTGGGTAACTTCCTGATAAAGAAAAATGTAATTTGGTTGTGAGTTATTTGACTTTAGTTATGTTGAAATTCTAAGTACATTATTTTTGAAAGACTGAGACAGATCAATTTAAATCTGTACAAATATGTATCAATTTATTTATTATTTGTTAAGTTAGTTATGAAAGATATTTTGAAATATTTTGCCTCATTGCAAATTCAGCTGACCTTCTTCAAGTCTTAAACTTTGCACTGACACTAGTTCTCTCAGAAGCACATTGCTAAATCTGCATCCACTTTGCTGATTTAATCAGCAACAGCAAGCAAACTTATTGGAACAATTGTGCAACAGTAAATATTTAAATATAACATTTAACACGTAAATAAACCATTTTAATTAATCACTTTCCAGCCAGTAGATGCATTTAATGAACATTTAATGTAGCTGAAGCAGGAACATCTGTAAGCCAGCCTGCATTTATCTATAAATGGATGAGTAAGTCGCATTTAATCAGGTGTCAACAGCGTTTTTCTACTGCATGAAAATTTTCTCCTTCAATCCATTAAACCTTTCCACTCAGCTGAAGGCAGCAGGACATGTATGTTAATAAATCTGCAGCCCCTGATTTTTTTATTTTTTTTCCAAGTGTTGCTCTGCCATTATGCATGACCGCCCACTTGCCTTCACAGTTGTTAAATCACCTGCAGATGACAGCAGGTTGCTATCACATAATCACACTCACTTGTACACACATGAGACAGGTAGTTCTACCAATTATGCTTTATTATTGAAATGCATTACATGTCA
The DNA here is from genome assembly GCA_015108495.1 of Heterochromis multidens. NCBI lineage: Eukaryota > Metazoa > Chordata > Actinopteri > Cichliformes > Cichlidae > Heterochromis > Heterochromis multidens. Next base: position 1,817 of record VUQS01000429.1, on the reverse strand, counting down.
AGCACTACTGTGTCACATTTTTAACTGTTGAAATACAGTTTAATACATAGTTTTGACAGGAATTAAATTGATGTGCTCTACTCCATCTATGTTAAAACACAATTTTCCAAAGAAGTGTCTTTTCATCAGCTGAGGCATTGTTGTGTGATTGGCTCAGTCAGAGAAATTAGGACTGCAGATGTGATTTATTAATCTCTAACTCCTCAGATCTATGTTTAACTTCAGATGGCTTTTTCCACTTTGTGTTTCTGCACTTGCATAACCCAAAGAGCAGGTGTGCTTGAACCCACACATCTGGGCATATATTTTTCTTGTTGATTTTTGGTTTCCTGTATGGCTCTGCCTTTGTTGGTAAAGTATGCCACCTGGTGTTCTGATATAGAAGTCACACATAAGAGGGTCATTAGTCAGCAGTTTGTAAAGGAAGGATGATCTCTTTAATTAAGGTGGATCTGTACAGCTTTTTTACTATTAATTTGGAATATTCTTTATTAAGTTTCTTTTTTATTCTTTGCATATTTCCATGGGTTCTAAATTTGTTCTACAGAAGTATTTTATCTTTTTCTTATCTTATTTTTACCTCTTTTTTCCCTTTTAGGAGTGAAAGTGATGAAGGAGAAGGCCAAGAAAAAAAGAAGTTCCAAAATCAACTGTCAGGTGCATACCACTAACATACAATTTAATGACTGTTGATGAAATATTTTGATCTTTCTCAAACTCATTTATTTTGTAGGTGCCATTGTTATGGAAAAGCCAAACATCAAGTGGGATGATGTAGCTGGACTTGAGGGAGCCAAAGAAGCCCTAAAAGAAGCTGTTATCCTGCCCATCAAATTCCCACATCTGTTTACAGGCAGGGAAAACACAAGTTTTAAACCTTCTGAAAGTGCTGTGAATATGTGTATGTGTGTGGGTTTTTTTAAATACTACATCTGTTTTTGTAGGAAAGAGAACACCTTGGCGGGGGATCCTTCTGTTTGGCCCTCCAGGAACAGGGAAATCCTACTTGGCCAAGGCGGTGGCCACAGAAGCTAATAATTCCACCTTCTTCTCCATCTCCTCCTCTGACCTCGTGTCTAAGTGGTTGGGGGAAAGTGAAAAGTTGGTGAAGAACTTGTTCTCATTAGCCAGAGAACACAAACCATCAATCATTTTCATTGATGAGATCGACTCCCTCTGTGGCTCCAGGAGCGAGAACGAAAGTGAAGTAGCTCGCAGAATCAAGACGGAGTTCCTCGTCCAGATGCAGGGTGTTGGTAATGATAATGAGGGAATCCTGGTCCTGGGTGCAACTAATATACCGTGGATGCTGGACTCAGCTATCAGGAGAAGGTTTGAAAAGCGAATCTACATTCCTCTGCCGGAGGAACATGCCCGCTCCTACATGTTTAAACTGCATCTGAGCTCCACACCCAATGACCTGACAGAGGCAGATTATCATCATCATAACTCTGGGCAAAAAGACAGAGGGCTACTCTGGAGCTGACATCAGTATAATCGTCAGGGATGCCCTCATGCAGCCTGTCAGGAAAGTTCAGACAGCCCCTCACTTCAAAAAGGTAACGAGGGTCATCATGGAACAATCCTGGCGTCGTGGTGGATGACCTGCTGACTCCATGCTCACCTGGAGATCCAAACTCCATTGAAATGGCGTGGATGGACGTCCCTGGAGACAAACTTCTAGAGCCAGTTGTGTCCATGGCCGACATGCTGAGGTCACTAAGCAAAACCAAGCCGACAGTGAACGAGCAAGACTTGGAGAAGCTGAAGAAGTTTACTGAAGATTTTGGTCAAGAAGGCTAATAATACTCTAAATA
>VUQS01000427.1:31684-41892 GCA_015108495.1 Heterochromis multidens | reverse complement strand
TTTGTGTGTGTCTGTGTGTGTGTGGATATATGCACATGGCATTTATTGCTCTACTGTATCTCATTTCAGCCGCACCTGCAATTGTTTGGTCTGTTCCTAGAACCCACAGGTATGTTTGGTTTGAATCCTTTACAGCGATATGTTTTCTGTTTTCAGAGCCACAACAGCAGAAAAGAGGCTCAGGCTGTTTTCAGCCTCTAATATTTATTATATAACCCTGAGAAGCAAAGACACAAATGCACTCCATCACTGCAAACCAGCTCTCCCCTGCAGTCAGAGTGAGAGTACAGATTTTTCTTCTTTTGCCAAATGAATGGTTATGGAGTTCACAGGTCCTTAGTCAGAAACAGAGACAAATATCTGAACAAATGTTTAGAAATATAATTTTAGAAAACAATATGGTGCTATGCCTTTGGCAGGGAGTGTCAGATGCTTGGTTTTAAGGCAAGAACAGAACAAATGAAACACTAATGGGGTAAATATAGCACATCTTCTCAGTTCACCCATAACAATTTGAAGTATTTTTATTAAACGTGAATGTCTGTGCATTGCCTTTAATGTGAATGACTTTACTCCTCTTAATATTTTTAATAGGCCTTCAACTAACAGCTCTTTCTGTTATCTCTCAGTGTTCTCATTATTTTTTGATAAATCGTTTGCCAGTAAAATCAGTTTTGTAAATTTTGTACATACAGTTCAAAACACAAAGAAGTCTCTTTACTAGTGTAAGCCACTGAAGACTCATATCATACACCAAAACTGAGAGGCTGATGTCACAAAATGTTTGGCATCATTGCTCATGAAATTATCATTTAATCAAAAAATATCAAACAGCTGTAGATGAATTATCTTACTAACTAATCATTTCAGGTCAATTTAGCAGGTTCCATGAATTGCAGAAATAAACAAACTAAATTAAAACATATTGTGCATCTCTGGCTATATAATCATGAATAAAAATGATTACTTGAATATTGAGGTGAATAAATTAGGAGATGAGACTGAAGCAGTAAATTCAGTCTTTTAGTATTACTGACTCGTGGTCCAGAGGTTGTACAAGCAAAAAAAAATCCCTTTGCTATGTGTAGCAGGTGTGCAGATCTAGGGTTGCGGTTTATTTATATTATTAATTAATCTGGAACTTATTATCTTGATCAAGACCAGTAGTGGAGTCCAGGGGAAGGCATTTGGGTTTAGCTTTAAAGGGTGGCTGTGGCTCAGGAGGTACAGCAGGTCGTCTACCAATCGGAGGGTCAGTGGTTTGATCCCTAGCTCCATTCTCAGCTGACTGGAGGAAGATACTGAACCCCAAGTTCCCCCCAGTGGCGTTCATTGGAGGATCACTGTCTGCAGGAGTATTAGACAAAGTGGTGTGTGTGATTGGGTAAATGAGGCTTTTAGATCCTTTACTAAAGTAAAAGTAGCAATACCACGCTGAGATAACTCCACTACAAGTAAAAGTCCTGCATTCAAAAGTATTTAAAAAGTTTTAGCAAAATGCAAATAAAGTGTGAAAAACAAAAGTACTTATTCTGCAGTAAAATAGTCCCTGTATTTTACTGCTCTAGATGTTTAAGGTTGAGCTGATTTTAATACTGTTGGATAGTTTAATCTACAGTAGTGTATCATATTCTATCCAGTTACAAATGTCTGTTGCACAATAGCATGTCATTGCTATTGTGTTTTTAAAATTTAACTTTTCATGAGACCAAAAAGCAGCCCTGTATTCAGATTAGTGACATTGCAAATATTTTTCTTAATAATTAATAAACCTCCAGTTTGTATTTAATCTCCTCATTTATCAGAAAAAAGAGTCAAATGTAAAATCATCATATTCAGAAATACATGGCTTTCAATGGACAGGAATAATATAAAAATTATAATACCAAAAATAACTGTAGTAAATTCAAAAGTATAATTTTTCCCCCTTAGGAGTGAAGTATAAAGTTGCACAAAATGGAAAGGTTAAGTATAAGTACCTAGAATTTCTATGTGCATATGGCACCTGAATAAAAGTACTTAATTTCATCAGTGCCAGAGTCCAAGTCAACATCTTCAGATTGACTGTTATGTCTGAGCAATAGTCCAAAACATAAAGACATTTGATTTGCATTCATATAAAACAGAGAAAAGCAGCAAATCCTCAGACTGGAGAATCTGGTTTCAGGGGATATTTTCAAGTTGTTGCTTGAAAGTGTCTAAAACTGGCAGTTATCAAACTAGTTGCTGATTAATCTTCTGTCAGTAGATAATCAATTAAGTGGATAATCAGTGCAGTCCAATGCAGATGTTTCCTCATTTTTTCAAATAAGCAATACCAATACAGTGATCCTTTTTTACAAACTGGAAAGTCTATGTGGACAACAAGGTTAGAGAATAAAAAGCCTGAAATGATCAAATATTGCTAAATAGTTCTGTTTTGCTTGTCATGTTCCCAATAATCTGCTGCATTCTGTTTGTGCATGCACACCAGGAGGTTAAATAAATCACCCCCGCTGCCCTCTCACCCACCCCCCACCCCCCTCAGTACCCCTCCACTCATCTGTTCCAGCTCTCCCCAGCTTCACACCGCTCACATCTCCAGCACCACCAGATCTCCCCTTTTTTTCCTGCTTGCTCTTTACTAAAGTTTGGCTGTCAATCAGCAGTGGCCTCAGGCAACAGGCACTGATGAAAAGACCCCTGAGACAAGGAGACCCAAATTAGATTTCAATAAGGATGTTGAATATTCATATCAGGGAAACATCTAAAGGTAAACGCTTTTTGATCTCCTCGCACAAATATCACTTGTGTGCATTCCCAGGTCCTGGCGCTCTGGTTCTACAGTGTTTTCTCTCCCAGCCTGGTCCAGCCCCGGCCCCGGCCTCAGCTCTGTCTCACTCCTCAGGGGATGTGGTGGAATAATGATGATGGAGCTACAAAGGAGAAAAAGAGCTATAATGAATGTTTATACTAAAGGGACCCAATAGAAAGGGCATCCGTACTAAGTATTCAGTAATTAGTATTTAGCAGAAGTTGATCGCTGAGTGCACACATTCAAACACAGAGAGATGCGCACACACACATATCCAGGGCAGAATCACTGAGGCATAATCATTTACTATGTAAACTTTAGACAGGGGAACCTCCCTTGACAGCAGCAGTCAAAACACAGTTTCATTTCTCCTGTCAACATGGTTACTTTATTTTTATAATTGACTCACTTTGGGTTCTTTCTCTGCAAAATGTCAACAGAATTCACAATGGGGTTGTTTATTTTCCTGAACATACCTGTGTTCTGTTGCTCATCTGCTTTGTACAGAATGATAATTATCACCTCAACTCATTTTACACATTTCCTTACCTTGATGTGCATTTTGCTTGTAAACTGTACTTGTTATGAGAGCTAAAAAAAAAAAAGAAAAAAAAAGGGCCAACATCCTCCTAATACCCCGAAGAAATTGCCATCACTTCCATCTAGCCGGAGATGGAAATGTGTGATGGTGGAGGATGTGGGGAGGGTGAGGGGGGACTGCCTTAGGCTCTTTTATCCACAGAGTCCAGTCCGCACGGGAACGCACTTATAAAACAAGTCCTGAAATGAGACCAAAGGATGGAAGCACCATCTCTTTTTGACGTAGGAAGAGACAACCCAGCTAATAGTCCACGCCAACTTCTATCATCAATAAGGCGTCAAGAGTGAGCATGATAGTTGCAAACGAGCAACTGTGGCTCATAATGCGGGAAGACAAGCAACTCTGTCTTTCAGTAAAGCTACTAAAGACACATCCATTCTCATCTTACGTTATACTTTTCTCTTGTTATTTCTCTCACTCTGTGTTCCTCTCAACCTCCCCCGCCCCTTCCTTACAACATGATGGTCAGTCCATTGCCAGGCAATCTGGTCTGTGATGTTGTTCACACCTTCATCGAGCCAAAAAGGAAAAAAAAAAAAAATCTTTGACAAGATATGATGACTTGCCCAGGTGGTGTGTTTCACTGGTCTCTTGGTCTTATGGGTGAGGGCAGCCAACCAAGGTATGTGTGTGTGTTTGCCTCTACAGTATATGATAGTGTGTTTACCCCAGGCCCTATGCTGTGGTGCTGTGATGCTGAGTGTCACCCTGCTCCGGCCTGAGCCCTGCAGCCAGAGAAACCAGCTGTGAAACTGACAGGTTTGTCTCCTGCACTCACCTACACTCTTTCTTCCCCCTGAACACGCACATACTGATCCATACACATGCGAACACACACACATAATGAGGTGCACACACACACACACACACAGACGCGCACACACTTTCATGGCCTGAGGTTTAAGTACACATGCACACACAAGCCCCCCCACATCCACACATATCCACAGACCATCACACAAGCTGCAGGCAGTCTCTCTCATGCCAGCTACAAACACAGCGCAAAAGGAATATGCTTACAGAGCTCCAATTTATAGTGGCTGCTCACTGAACACATTTTTACAATTTGATAAAAATCTGCAAACAGAGATATTAAAATCCAAGTGATATACGAATAAAAACAGATTTTTAATCAATATTTCTAATCATGGAAGCACTGTATTATTCTATACTTTGATCCATGTAGTTTTATTAAGCTTTAAATAAGAAAGTGCAGGGATTTAATGTCATTAGTAGCAATGTTAGCCACTTGCACTCAGTTGTTTAATCAAAAGAAAAAATGGAAAATTTTACCACATACATTTTATATGCACTTAATAATTTAAAAAACATATTGTTTTTTGGTTGCATGCATTAGGTGTACATTTATATCTGCAAATAAATCAGAAAACATTTAAAACACACAATCCCTCGTCATTTCACATTGAAGTGTATTTTTCTAACCTTGCCAAGCCAAACGCTAAACTGATGTCTTTCCACAACTATCGTCACACACTCAGAGTTTAGCTAAATTTGATTAAAAATTGAGCCCAATAAACTGTACTAACCTAAACATTGACAGTATGATTAAATATGACTCCCTTCTCCCAGGTGAATCTGTAAATCTTGCAGAATACACATTGTAGGTATGCAGCACATACGCGTTCATATGTATCATGTAGGTCAATGAGGACATGGAGCACTGCTCTAAGCATCTGAACTTGTGCTCCATCCAGGAAAAGCTCATGAGTTACCCTCAGGAGATGCTGCCTTCTATGGAACCTTCCCCCCACATTAATGCACACCTAGCTAGCACACAACCCTCACGCACACATGTGGACTTTGACACACAGTAGTGAAGGATGCCATGTGTATCCAGGTGTCTGGCTGTGCTGTAGCGCCCTTCAGATGTCACAACGACAGAAATCAGTGTTCTGACCAGAAAGTCTGCAGGCAGCATGCGTGTGTTACCTTGCCACATTTGTGTACATGAGCGCGCGCGTGTGTGTGTTGGTGCATCTGCGCACGCATTTGCATGTGTGTACTTCTGGTTGCCTGTTCCTAGAGGGTGGGGGTGAGAAAAACAAGTGAGAAAAACAGCAAAACAAGTTAAGAGACAATGAAGAAAGCAACACTGGCACCTGTTTCCCCTGGTGTTGAGGGCGAAGAATCCACCACAGAAACTACAATGACTGGTCCTTTGATGTACTCTGACTCTTAACAACACCACTGATGATTTTATTTCTGGGTATTTTAGTTCAATAGCGTGCACTATATCACCTTTTCCTCCCCTTTTAACCCAGCATAAACATGTTCTCTTCCTAACACACATGCACACTTTTGTTGGGTTCAGTTATGTGGCCAGATGTCCAAGTTGACACAGCGCTTAAGGCGTTTGACTGGATGAAACAGTGCATTGGCTGCGGGTAAAGAGGGATTAAAACAAGGCCTGAGGCACTTGTGTTATATTGAAAACATCCTGGGCTGCTTTGTATGGAGATTTGCATACATTGGGGTCTGTGCAGCGATGGCCCATCTGCTGAAGTGCATTGTCCCCAAACAACAAAGTGTGTTTAAATATTTCACATCTCCATCTACTGGGACAGAGGTACACCGAAATGAGTGGAGAGTAAGTGAGAGAAATAGAGGGAGACTGAGGGGGTGAAAAAAAAGACAAAAAAAGGAATGAGTAGATTGGCACAGCTTCGAATTTGAACTGCTCCCAAATGTGCCTCAGTCAGAGCCACAGTAAATAACACTATTGCCGGCCAGAATCCGGGGAAATGAGGAGAATCTAAATATAATATTTTGTAAATCTGATGTCTACTGGAAAATTCCTCTGAATACAGAAATTAAGATGTGAAATGTATGCTTTGGCAATCATATTGCACTATGATTGCTCTCAGAATATTCAGTTATAGATAAAACAGATTTCCACACATGAAATTTAACAAACATTTAACCTGATATTAATAAATTAGTTGTCTAATGTATGCAGTGTTATTAACTATGAAAGACACTGCCGATGTTGGTAGAATAAAACTGGCAAAAATCCACAGCAGACAGTTTGGACCAGTAGTAAGTTATCATCCCTCTGGCCCAAAACCTCTTTATTGTATTAATGTCATAACTCTGGATTTCTGTGACATTTAATGGCACTGTAAAATTAGATAATTACTGTAATATATCTGTGTACTCATGCCCGTTTCTGAGGTCAGAAACATAAAAATTAATGAGGAACAAGTGGGAGAAAGGGGATAGAGAAGAGAGATTAAATGAGAGAGTGAGTGTGCGTGAGAGTTTGAAAGATGGCAAAAGTTAGTTTTATTAATGCAAAGAAAAGACGTTAGTCACTTTGATATCCAATGTTTATGCATCTAGTCTTGATACCCCTGCATTTTTATTTTCTCTCCTCTCCCCGTGTGTCTTTCATTTCGACCAAAACATACATCAAATGAAAAACATGCTCAGGGCAGTGGATGGTAGATGGAACAGTAAGGTGATTTAACGACGGGACGGTTTGTGTGTAGGCTGGACAGCCTGGTGCAGCCTCCGTCTTCACAACCAGCACACACAAACCAATGCACACATTTACACATTTACACACACACAGAGAGATAGACACACACACTGACACCAAATATCTGAAAAAAAAGAAAAAAAAAACAGCCAAGATGGACGTGAGGAACATGTTGCTTGCACGGGGGAGGATTTTGGAAAGAGGAGCGTGGTCAATCTGTTTGTTTCTCTGCCACATCCAAGAAGAGTGATAATTTCATTTTCTTTCATTATTTTCTCTCTTTTATTTTACTCCTAATGTCAGATTTTGAAAGCTGCTGAGGTTTATGTTCAAGAAAGGAGCATATCAGACAATGGTTTTTATTTATTTTTGAAATAAAATAGTGGACATCATGGCAGCAAAACAGACATAGCCTCTGGTATTACCTGATCCTTGTACCTCTTCCTTGTCTGGCTGCATCTCCCTCTATCTAATTATATCTCATAAGCCAGTTCATTTATGCAAACTATTTAGCTGTAGAAGGTCACGGTTGGGGGATCTGTGAAAAAGTTTAACAGACACACATTAACCCTCATTTAATCAGGATTACAGAGAACAACCAAGCATTATTTAACACACATCACAGAGCATGGCAGCAGTAGGAAAATATGGGACACACACACATACACACACACACACACACACACACACACACACACACACAAACACAAATCCAGCACAATCAATCTAATGGTGTGCATTAGTTAACTGCCAAATGTTGGGCTTTTTATGGCAGGATCACCCATCCCTTGAAAAGATAAATACGGTGCACAGATCCCAGTAATTACAGCAATCCCCTTACAGCACACAGAGACTGTCCTCACTCACCAGCCTCTCTGGAGTACTGTCGCCCTGTAGATTAAGTCATTTAGGACAGTTTTAGGGCAGCCGACTGACTGACAGAAGAAGAGCTGGATAGAGAGGAGACAAAAGGAGGGAGTGGAGTGGTGTTAACGTATTTTGCGGTGTGCTGTAGCAGTATTTTTGGGGGGATGGGTTGTATTTACAAGGAATATAGACAGAGCAGACAAAATGAATTGCAGCGGACGATCAAATGTATTTAGACACACCTGTGTCACACAGGAGGAGACTTCCACTGCTTTTCTCAGGTTATGTCAACCACCACCGTAATAAAATTCCAACTGAAGAATGAATGAAAAGGAACTACAGTTTAAGCATGCATTACCAAGGGCTCATGGCCTTTGTGCCATACATCAAATTAATGTGCAATAAAGTAATCAAACAAACCAAAAAAAAAAAAATGCCACTGCATTTTATGTTGCAAAGGGAGTATTTTTTGGCAGCACAAACTCTGTTTTGCTCTTTTAAAGCCATGCAATTTTAGTGGTTAATGAAAAGTACAGCTTTAGAAGGATACTAAAATAAAGGTTACATTAGTGATATGTGCTGTGTGTATCCTCAAGCACCAACAACATGCTAAATGCGTTTTCTTCTTAATAAAACATAGAAAGGATATTTTATGAATATCCTAAACCAAGCTTTTTTTTTTTACATCCCCACTTGATAGGTTGCAGTGCAGTCTTTGTGTGTCACTGTCAAATATAGCAGCAGGATAGCTGAAATAAGTGGCAGTAGTTTGCGTCATTCATTGCTTGCTTGTATGCACTGTACAAGCAATAACAGGAATCCCCTCCATATTACATTGCTCCATACTGATTTTGGTAGTCAAAATCTCCACAGGGCACCTTTAAACTTCGTGTTGTTGTACCAACTGCTTGTGTGGAGTCAGAGCTGAGTCATCTGTCTTTATACCTGCTTTTCCAGAGGAGCTGTGATGATACACCCCTTCTGGTATAGACCACAAAAGAGTTAGACTACTCAAGAAAGATACCTCGGCTGTGACCATGCATGTGGGTCTGTGTGAGTGTGTGCAAAGGGCAGCGATGGGTGCGGTTTAGCAAAGGAACTGAGTAAAGCCTTCAAGCCTTGAGGCCTTTCAGGGCGATTGATGTCCAGCGGGTGGCTGAGGAACACTAACTCACTCTGCTCTCTGACTGCAGCTACAACTCTCATTAGTTTAAGTGTGTGAGAGTTCTCTGCCTCTGCACCCGTTAGACTGCACAGAGCAGCAGAGGGCCAAAATCTGCTCAGATGGCTTTCTCTACAGGAGGAGGGATGCAAAGAGGCAAATGTGCATGTCTTTAAGCTAAAATTTGTATGCAAATAATAGTACTGCTTCTCTCTTCCTTTTTCCCCTTTGCAGCCATGCATGTGCTGTACATAACTGTGAGCATGCAGATTAACAGCAGAGCCTAATCACGTCTGAAATATCAGCGGTAAACATTTGTATGGACAGATGTGGATTAATGTTCATCTTTTCTTCAAGCCACAGATTAAACCTGATTTACTGCCTAACAGGTTTTAGTTTTGTTCTATTTCATTTCAGAGAGATAGAAATGAAGAGAGGATGTAAATGAGGCAGAAAGAGAAACAAAGGAAGGAAGCAGAGTGATTGTGTGATTTTGTCTCCTACTTGTGGGGAACTTGCCAGAAGAAGCCAGACAGTGAAAGTGGAAAGAACAAAGAAAAAAAAAATAGATGGATTGGATGGAAAGGGAGGCAGAGGGAATCGTCAGATGCTCCTCATTCCTGTTGTGGGTTGCTGAAGTGAAGGAGAAGAAATTTGAGTCACAGAGACGGAATCAGAAATGTCAACAGATTGAGTCAGAGCAGAACTGGGACCGTCTGGAAGGAGAGAGTATCAACACTGACGGAGGGGCATGCAAGATTTTGGGACCATCACTGAGCTAATGGCAAAATTATTGGACATTATGTGTGCGTGTGTGGATGTGTGTGTACGTGTTGCATGGGGGCGGATGTGGGATTGGCTTAGTCTGCTGTCTATAATGAATGGTTAATGTTAGTCGGGGAAAAAATGAATACGGTCACCATCTGCTCGATCTAAGTCTGCGTTCTGTGCATGTGTGTGCGCACATTTGTGTGTATGACAATCATGCAGACACACACACACACACACACACACAATGTGCTCTTGGAGAGGGATTTGGAAATATGGGATAGAGGAAAAAGGAGGGAGGAAGAAAGAGAGGATGAAGCAGCTAACAGAGGAGACACAAACAACAAAAACCTGTGCTAACATGAAGAAAGAGACAATGAAAGTGATATAAGAAGATAGTCAGGAAAAATGCTCATGTAGGCAGCATCATATGTGTTTAGATGCTGCAGAGACACAAATACAGGTGAGCACAAATAGGGCACAAGTTATAAATTCTGTCAGGTTTCCTGACCACATC
>VUQS01000427.1:0-22104 GCA_015108495.1 Heterochromis multidens | reverse complement strand
GTAAGAGTGACTGGAGCATTGAAATGACATGAAGAGTTATTTGGGCTGTAATGAAGCTGCTTAATGAAATCAGTGCCCTTGAAAGTTCTTCATCAATTCCAGCTCCCTTGCTCACTTGCTTGCACTCCACCATTCCAGCCTGTCAGCTAATCCACGTGCGCGACACAATATTAATTAAACACAGCGTTTCCTGGAGTACTTAAGTGAAGCGCTATCATTGATAATGAGCAGGTTTAAAGGAGTCACATCCCTCCAAAATTACTTTTTAAACCGGCCTTATTAAGCAGAAAATGAGGCCCAAATCAGCCTACAAGCTCCTCATTAAAAGCCACTGATCCTTGGCTACGCGCATGTTCCAGTGGTTTTAATTAGGCTAGTGCAAGATCGTCAGCGACAGGAAGTGCCATTAATCTTGTCTTTTCATCCTGAGAGGGGGGGTTACAGCATGTTGCAGTGTGGTGCTCCAGCCTGGGCCCAGTGGAGCCTTAAACAGTACAAAAGGGGATGAGAATTAAAAACCAAGTGACATACTTTGAAATGTTCTTCATTTGTGCAGAATTACACTGAAGCTGTGGAAACATACAGGGTCACACTTCCCTCTTGTTGCAACCTTTGGTATCACTTTGCATGTTTTTCAGCTGAAGTGCATCACACGCCACACATAAATACTGACACACAAAAACAGGATGAAATGTGTCTTCATTTACTCTGTGTGTGTGTGTTTATGAGTAGCACTCGCTATAGAGGATGGTCCCGGCCCTGCCTGTCACACCGTCTCCGCATGGAGGATTATGGATGGCCAATTACATCGCTTTTGTCATTAATTAATGAGGATAACGAGCTCCCCCTGCTCCCCACAAAACCATGGTGCTCCTCAGCTGGTACTGAGCAGCGAGTGGGGTGCTGGGTCCTGTGTGTGTGTGTGTGTGTGTGAAAGTGTGTGTGCATGTGGATGCATGTATACTTGTATTACATGCCTCTCTCCTAATTCTGAAAATTTAATGGCCAAGACATGGTTTAAAGTTGGAGTATTGGTTAGTGCTAGGCAAGAAGTGTTTAAAGTTAGGGTAAGTCTCTGGGACAAGAAGGAAATACTGTGTGTGATGGAGGGTTTGCTGATTGCTGACTCCAGGGCATTCATGTACATTTGTCTAGTAAGTTGAGGTCCGTTTGCGTGTCTGTGTGTATGTGTCTGTGTATGTCTAGTGTTTGCTCACCACCAGTTCTGTATGTGCGGGGCCATTACAGAGATTAGGCCGTGCTACAATAACGGATGCCCCCGTTTGTCAGCTCATATCCTCTGTCAAGACAACAAGCTAAAGGAGAAAGAGTGTGATGACCACAGTGATAGGAAAGGGGGAGGGACTGCAGGAGGAGGAGAAACAGAGACAAGTTAGCAGGAGAATGTAGGGGGGAGAAAAGCTTTAGCAAAGTGAAAAAGAAGTCTTACAACAAAATTGGGCCTTTGAGAATCAAAATGTCCTGGGATCTGCAAAAAAGGGGGGTATCTGTGGCCTAGGATATCATTTTCAACAATGGCTCAGACTGTTGTCATCCAGTACTGCCTATTCCAGCTCCTCTCCCCCCTACCAGGCCCAATTTGGCCCCTACCACACTGTCTGGGTCTACCATGCGTCGTGTCAGGTGCCTTGTGGCGATAGGCAAAACGCTTTGCATGGCTGCCATGTTTCGAGGGTTTTCAGCCATATGAGCACAAAACACAGGCATCCGCACACACACATTCACGCGGTGCACAAACACACAGACACATACAAATAGACATCCCCTCTCCACCCCCCTTTAGACATCTGATTAACGAATGAAGAGCCCTGGCCCGTCCTGCTGCACTTGTAGGAACGTCGCCCCGAATCACATGGCTCCTCAGAACCAACTGACTCACCCGCTTATCGCTTCCGACAAGGCGGGGCTGGGAGGGACGACAAAGTGTGATGTCATAGTAAAGCAGAGAAGTTGGAGGTCCACGGGTGGCTGGGTGGGTGAATGTGGGGCATCCTCACAGTGCAACCTCTGGCACTCTCTTGTCCTCAGCACCTCATCTCTTCCTCCACATACTGTGCCCTCTTTTTACCACTCCACACACTGATGAACCCCCACACACACGCATCCACTTGTCTAGGTCGATTCTCCATCTCACATCCTCCCCCCTCCCCTCCCACCTCATGAACCTGCATAAAAACAAGTCTTCAATGCCACTTCGCATACAAAGCCTCAACTATGCTTCTGTGAGCGCATTTTAATGAAAACAAAAAATCTCGAATGCTTAATAAACCCTTTGGTCCCCCACCGTAAGCTTAATCAGAGTCGAAGGGTGTTCATTTTCCTTCAAGGCCCCTGTTGTAAGTACAGTTTGTGTGTTGGGCTATGTGTGTGTGAAATGGAGTGCTACAATGTGCATCAGACACATGAGTTTGCACATGGAGAGAACTTAATTAGAGAAAACAGCGCTGTCAGATGCATTAGGCAGAGGTACGCACTTAAGGGCATATGGTTTTAGTACTATACCATCGGGTTGGAGAAAAGCACACAAACATACCTCAAAGCTCTGAGCCATGGTAATGAAATCATTCCCTTTCTATCCCACCGAGAGCAAACACAAATGTTTACAGACATCACACAGTCTGTCCGTACTCCTGCACCACACTGGGCTGTGAGAGTGGTAGAGCACTGAGGGTTTCTCTGAATAAAGACACTGTCGACAAGAGAAAATAGGTGAGAAAAGGCAGCAATAATAGTTTGCAATCTTATTACATGATATATGATACTATAATACATTTATAATCAAATATTTTGTTTCAACAGTTTGAACTACACGAATTATAATTCATATACCTTAAATGCCATCATATTTACAGATGAATCTATGTTCATCTGCAGTACTCCCACTACCTGTTTGAAAATGTGTTTTTGTGAAGAGAGGACAGTGATGACGCAGGTTAATATGACTATTTTTAAATTCTGTGTGTGAGGTGACTCCACAATCTGTCATGGTAGAAGAGATCAGACAGGTCCAGATGAGGAATATAAGTACACATAACTGTATTTCACTGTACTTCATTCATAGCATTAAATAATAGCTTTAACGCTTGTTTTCTTATTGTAGCCTTCAGACACACTTGGCAGATTTTTTTGACCTTGCCCAGAGCATATCCAGAAATTGATCTATTTTCTGTGTTGCATCCAAAAATTAATGAGTTTGTACAATTCTAGTTGTATTGCTAAAAATACTTCACATGTATTTGTTTAGTCTATGTTTTTTTTTGTTTTTCTTAATTTTTTTTAACTGTATGTTATGAACACAGTTAATTAAGATTCTCTCTATTTTAATGTTTTTTAAACACCAAATTGTATTTTTTGATATTGCATTGGAAAACAATTACTTTAAGCGACATTATTTATCCATGTAATTAAAAATTAATTACAAAAATTATTTAATTTTCCTCTCTTTATCTGCAAATTAAATGAGCAGTCAACATGTAACACAACAAACAAAACCGCATGTATGCCACTTCTCTCTTCTTCAAATGCAGATTTACATATAAAAAAACTCTAAGAAACACAAATATAAAGTAGTTTACATATACATAACCTACAAAATTATCCTCATTATACAGAAAGATGAAAATAAATGGTGATTTTATACACACTTCATCCACTGCTGGCTGGCTAAAACGTCAGGGAATACTACCATGTGACCAGCAAAACCACAAATCTGTCTTAATGTATAGCCAACATGTCAAATGACACACCACCATCATGCACACTGATGGCCATTAAGATAATAAGGTGCCAAAATATAACATATATCTCAGTAGCTCGACATCTGAGGCCTATAGGGAGGAAAAGTGACCACCCAACAATCGGTACACAAAAGCAACGGTCTCGTTTATGGCAATTAGGCTGTATAGGGACTGATGAAGCACAGGGCCCAAGTCCTCACATCATTGGCAGCATTTGTCACATTTCATCTCCGCTGTCCTAACTGTCTCACGGGGCCTCAGACAAGGCATGTGTCATCAGAGGTCCCATTTAAGATGCCATGAATGGCCTGTTGTTGTGACATGTATCTAAATTGTAAGAGAGAGACACTGTAGTGGATCACTTAGTCTCTGACTAGATTTACTATACTGCTCAAATACAATTGTCTGGTGTAATGTATTCACTAGACCAAGTGGCTTAGTTTGTATAGAATGAACACTGAATGAATGCGAATATGTCAGTGAAAGAAAAGCACCTGTGAGATTAAAGGCAACATTTAGTTTGGTATAGCTAATCTAACTAACTATAAATTGTTGAAGTTCTTACTCACAAAATCATAGTACTTTGCAGGCAGGTGGTGATTAAAAAAACACATTTACTTAACAGTTTGAAAATGTAATCAGTGCAGTAGCAGTGTTATTTAATCCACTACTACTGTGTGGATTGTACTTAGATCTATCTTCAGTGTTAATTTACAGATTGTTATATATTTTGTGATGTTAATTGTTTTTATTAACACCTCCAAACCCCAGATGGAAATATAATGAGTAACTAAAAAGAGCAATAATAAAGCACTAGTATATGCACTCAGTGATAACGTGAACAAAGGTCCTCAGTTGTTATTATATCAAGTAAAGATACTATCAGACAATTAAAGACAATCAAAAACAAAGAAAACACATAAAAACTTGTTTTCAGGAATGTAGACATCACTGCTCTCTGACCATTACAAATACCACATATATATATATATATTTTTTTTTTTAAATGTTTATACTTTGCTCTACATTCATCCACTGCCCAACCTGCAAAAGGGAACTGGCCCTGTAACGTTCACTGAATTGTCTACCAAGGAGACAGGAGTAAAAATCGTGTTAATAGCCGCCCAGGCTTTAAGAGCCCGCCAAGGAAGCATGCAATCACCCAAATAACCAGAGACAGGTCCTGGGTGCCCCGGGCGGCTCTTGCGTACTTCCCCTCAGCGCCACCGACCCCACTGCGTGCCAAACGGGCCCCACCAGCCCCACTGAGCTCGTTTAGACCTATCTCTTCATGTCAAGGGCTTGAAATGCAAGAACAGAAAACTGCCAACTCATTTTTTGGGGAGGGCAACTCAGAAGGTGAGAAGTAGAGATCATTTTTGCAGCGTGAGAGATTTTTGATTTTTTTCTGATATTTTAAAATTTGTCTGGGGCCACAATATACGGTTATTTTTCCACGTTTTTGCCTTAACAAATAGTTGCGTTAAAAGTGGGTTTGTTTTCAGTGTTTCATAAAGTACACGATATTGTGTCCAGAACATAAATGTAAGCAAAATATATTTGAAATCATTTATTTTAAATTAGGTAGTGTGTTTTTTTTCAGTGCCTGGCGTTTTAAGATCACATCAGCGGTATGTCTTATGTGAAATTGTTTAAAAGCTGTGGCATTGTTGTTGAAATGAAGCAAACCGAGTCCGAGCATAGATATGTGTTTTAATTATAAAGACATATAAACAATATATGAAATCCATGTTGCAACACAACCAAAACGCTTCTTCAGTTTATAGGCTGTAGTCATATAACCATTAAGATAACCGGGCTTGAAGCAAGTGATTTTTTTTTACGTTGTACAATACAATCATGTGAGATGTGCAGTAACGGAAAATAAAAACAAACCTGTCAACACATGGTATCAGAAAATATATCAGTCAGAATCACATAAGATTTTTTTCTCCCACATAGCATCATACAGTCAGTGAAGGGAAGCCTTAATGGCTTTTTAAAATCTAAATGTTAATAATCTAAGGTCATTAGGTCGCATTTCCTCGTGTTTCTTCCTTTTGTGTTGTTGTTACTGAATGTTGCATAGATTACAAATGAGCTGATAACAAAAGCTTTCTCAAATTTACCCAAATTTGGACATGGCCTGTAGTGTCTGGAAAATACAAGCGACAAAGTAACAGGGACGTCATCCTATAAGAAGGCCTAAGCGATTCATTTTCTATGTAGCGTTAGTTAAATCTGGATGAAACATTGCAGTATGCTTACTTAACCATATCTTAAGATTATGCATTAGACTAAAATCGTTTCATTTTCCACAGAATGATTTTAAATTAACTAGAGTGGGTGAGAGACCGACACGGGTGCAGTATAGGTAGGCTAAAAGTTCAGGAAAGAGAGTTAAAGCAAATCAAGGCTTGTCGTTACAGTGTTTGAAGAGACTCGACGGTGCCCCAGAGTAAGTAGTACACTTCTCGGCACAGCTGGCGAGTGCAGAACCCGAGAAGGGGTATACGGCAGCCTGTCCAAAGGGCGCCAGGGCAGTCGGGATTGGTGAAGTTATTGTCTGTCCTTGGTTCAGATACGCCACCAGCCGCCTCATCTCCTCCAAAGCCTGCGCCTGCATGAGGATATAGTTTTTGGCCAGGAGGAGAGTGGCTATTTTGGAGAGTTTTCTCACCGAGGGGCTGTGGGCGTAGGGAATAACGGCGCGCAGGCCGTCCAGCGCGTCGTTCAGGTCATGCATCCTCCTTCTCTCACGGGCGTTGATGCTGAGTCGCAGGGACCGTTGCTCCTTGGTTTTTTTGGCGAGGGCCCCTCCGGGCTTGTCGTCCCCAAATGACGAGCCCCTTTTCCGGGACTCCAGCGAGTCGAAGCCATCCTCGTCGTCGCTCGTGTGTTCCCCGCCGCTCTCGTTGGACTTCGCGGTCTGCCCGGAGAGGTAATCGGTGGCCGGTGTAAGCGGGAACCGGCCGGGACTTCCAGCACCATGGCCAGCGCCAAACCCGAAGGCTGACTGGCCGTAGCGCTGTGTCAGGTCGAGAAGCGCGTCGTTGCTGATGGACTTGAGCAGGTTCTCTTCGCTGACATTCATTTTCTCTTCCAGAGCAGATTCTGACCAGGAAAAGTCTACTCTTTCGTGTTTCCTTTATCCTAGCTTTTGTTTTGGAGACTGCAGCGTGTTCTCACGTAGTTCTCTCCAAGAGTTGCTGTTTTCAAGGAGTTCCTCTCCTTCTTCACTCCTTTCCTCTGTCAGCGCACTGACTCTTCAAGAAGGAGGCTGTGAATCTGAAGCTGAGCTTCTACATGCATTCACCTCCTCTGTACACTGCGCTCCCCCCTTGTTGCGCGCATAGCCCACGTTCAACAACACTTCTCTAACTGTGCTCGGTGAGACCGGAGCGCTCGTGTCCCTTTCGTACGGTCGGTTTCCTCTCGCGCGTCTTTCTTGCCCTCCCTCGCCTTGGGCAGATTGTGACTGGCGCTCTGCCCTGCTTGCAAGTTAGTAGGAGCACGAGGCCCGCCGGGATTATCTGCCCGTCCAATCAGGGGGGCGTTTTAATTAACTCAGGAAGAGCGCAGGTCTGCTCCCAATTTCAATCATAAAGTGATAAATGCAACGCAAACTGACGCGCAGCGCAGCCGTGTGTATCCCTGTGCTCTCCACGATTGTATACGAATATATATATATACATTTAACGAAACTGTCCTTTTCGGGAATTTTAATTAACTTGAAATTAGAGATATTTATAGGATATTTATTGTGCTTTATGCATATAAAATACCTAAAGGCATATAAAATGGACAAATTAAGAAGCGAGAAGACAGACTGGTAGGTCGTTGGAGAAAAGTACTTACCTGTCTGAAGAAAACTAGGTCAGAAACAGCGAGGGATCAGGTGAAGGACATAAGGATTTTGTGAGGTTTGGGAATGTGACCTCTAGGTTCCGTTCATTCTGATCTAGCCTTTTGGTTTTTGAAATTACTGTGACAGATAGACGAGCTGACAGTGCAGTGACCGTTTTAGGCGTCAGATTCAATTGTTCAGCCTTCTCTGATTGATAGCACTAACAATAAACTTACAGTCCTCCTGACCGCCGTTTACCTGCACTCTGTTAGCCAGCACCAACAAAAGCTCATTGACAGATACACTCAGACATCAGGTAATATAGCACCTTACATTGTTCAGTCAGTGATTAATGAAAGACAAATAGAGTCAGTAACCAAATCTTATGAGAATGGGTAAATATTGATCCAATTTGGGATAATATTCTAGGCTAGTACTATCCTTTGCGTGAAAAAAAACCAATGGTGATTTAGCAGAATATAAAGAAAATAGTTCAGGATCAACTTGAAATATCTTATAAATAAATATTTATGATACAATTATATGTCAGTATTGTCTGTAAGTGTTATGGTGCAAGTCAAACAGTTCCTGAGGTTTAGAAACAGGTGTTCTGACTGTCACTAGGGAAGCCTAACTTGATAGCTAAGATAACGGTGCCACTCTGAGGTCATTATGGAGCATTACACCATGGTGAAGCCTCCCATAACTGACTAAAGCTAGACTTTCCATACAACTCTCTGCACACAGTTCTCCTTATGTTAGTGTATATTCTTGCTTAGGTGATGGTGCCACCTTGTGGAGATGCCTAAAATGCTCTAGCACGACACCCCAGTGAGATTAATTATACATATTTTATTTTTTAATCAGTTCAGAGGCTTTGATCCCATGCAGTACTCTTGAAACCACCCGTAGTGTTGAATGTGTAATGTAGAAGTCTACCTGCATAAAAAGTGTTTTACTTCTTGCCACTTCACTTAGATGTTTGACCTTCATCATGCAGAATGATTTACTGTATGTGCAAAGCTCAATGACAGAGGGTTGCACCTTCATTTACTTAGGGGAGAAAGTGTGCCATTCTGAGCATATGCAGATGTAATTACTATTATGTGACTGACATATAGTAATATTATTATTGTGGTGTGTTGGGAATGGCTAGATGTAACCTCTCCTCATGCCCCTTGAACATTGTGTTTGTTGTTGAGTTTACTGCATCTGCTATGGTGTTTCTAGTTTTGTTACTGCTGATGCTACAGTGTGCAGTCGTTGTGGAAAAGAGATGTTGCACCATGAGTGAAGTTATGTATGTGGTTAATGGCCCCTTGGAAGCACAGTGTTAAAAGTTGTCTAAATGCTCAATAAAACAGTAATGCTTCGTGGCTTTTCAGGGGTTTAAGAGATGTGAAATTTGAGTGTCTCCATGGGACTACTTGTCTTAGTAATTCTTGGCATGCTACCTTATGTTGTTGTTATTGTATTTCCACTCCTTTGGGTTGGGAATTAGCGTTATATCAAAATTGACACATACTACTAGTTAATGTATAATGACTTAGTTGTTTAGCTGTGTGGTAACCTATTACTCTGACATCTTGAAGCAATTGATTTTGTTGAATTTTAAGACATTTAACTAAATTATTGTAAGTGTGATTTGGTCAGTGGCAGCTGCAGTCTAGCAGTGAACAAGACAGAATGATAACACCACACAAAACACAAGGTCAAGAGTGAATAACCAAGAAAGACTCAACATACATTAATTCATTCAGGACTGATAATCCATCCATCCATCCATTTCCTTCCGCTTATCCAATTCAGAGTCACGGTTGGGCTTGAGCCTATCCCACCTATCATAGGGTGAGAGGCGGGGTACACCCTGGAAAAGTCGCCAATCTATCTGATCAACTAAACTGATTTAAAGACAGATGACAACAAAGGAGTAAATCAATGCATACAGCTGGTTAAAAGAACAGTGTGACATCAATAAACGCACACAAACCTTCCTATGAAAGATATGGAATTCTGCAGAATACATTAAAAAACTGGAATTTATTGAATTTTGACATTAGAATAGAAAGCGATTAGAAAAATAGTTTTTGGTCTGCAGTTGTTCTGAATGCAATTTTTTTACAGCAGATATTTTGACTTATAGTAGGAGAACCACAAGTTGTACAACACTGTTTCTAAAAAAGTTGGGGTCACTGTGTAAAATGTATATAAAATAGAATACAATGATTTGCATCTATTTTCTTCACCACTTGCAAGCTGGGGTCACAGGAGGCTGGACCCTATCCTAGCTGTCACTGGGGAAAAGGTAGGGTACACTTTGGACAGGTCACCAGTCAGACAGACAACCACTCAAACCTACAGCCAATTTACAGATTAACCCATAAAACATGTTTCTGACTGTGGGAGGATGCTGGGGAACCCATGCAGGCACACAGAGAAAATACAAACTCCACACAGAAAGGCCTCAGCTGGTTAGTGAATTTGAACCCAGGACCTTTTTGCTGTGAGGCAGCAATGTTAACCACTGTACCACTGTGCCAGCCATGATAGCACACAATGACTGCAAATTACTTAAAAACTAGATCACTGGATTAAAATAATTTCATATTTAATAGACTAAAGAGAATATATAAAATCTTGAAACTAATAATTTTTTTTTCTTTAATTGATGCCAGCAACACGTTTCAGAAAAGCTGGGACAGAGGCCACAAAGCAACAAAAAAGACTGAAATTGTTGTGTATGCCTGGTGAATATCTGACAACTAATTAGGCAAATGATCAAAATGATTGGACCTAAACGTGCATCCCAGTTGGGATGAATGAAAGGAGAAAAGGGGTTCATGCATGAAAGATGAAAGACTGCATGAGGATGAATTTTCAATTCCAAAGAATTCAGAAATTTTATCAAAAATCGAAATGGCAAACTGTTGAAACTAAACAAACAGGAAATATCTTCAGGTAACACATTACAAATAGACATGACTGACATGATTTTGCATTCAAAACTGCCACTAGTCTCCTCAGTTCCCAAGTTCCCAAGCATTCAAAGAAGAGGTAATACAAAACACTGGTAAATATGACCTGCTTCTTTTTCAGTCAAATTCAAAATAGGCATAAATTAAAATGATATTAATAACGCATTTCTCAATACCAACATCTGATATGTTCTCTTTGCCCAATTTTCATATACAGTTGTAATAGTTTTCAAATTATTTTTTTTTATTAATTATTAGTTTATATTATGTTTTTATTTGCATTTTTACACAGTGTTCCAGCTTTCTTGGAAACAGTATTTTTGTAATAACAGCAAAGTAATGCATAATAGTATGACAGTAAGCCACCATGCACAATACCATGACCCTGAAAATGCAGCAGCTTAATGGAATTTTAGCTATCACTCGTTTTATTATCTGTGCTTTCTGTAGTGTGACACATAAAAATATCTCCTGTAAAAAAAGAATGGAAAGGGAAAAAAATAGAACAAAACACAACAGGGCATAAAGATAAAGAAGGCTGTGGCAAACAATACGTAGCTTCAAACATTTGATATCAAAAAGTAAAATGACGACAAACACAAAATTCTACAATAAAATCCTGGCAAAATTCTTACCATTGAAATGTTAATGTGCACTTCTAGTTGTATGTTTTTAATATGAAAATAGAGAGCAGGAAGAGGAATTTTAGATCTGAGAAACTTGTTGATCACAAACCACACTGTGTGGGCAAAAATCTTTAGACTGCTGCAAATCAGCTGTTTGTATGTTGATAGTCGGTGAAAACACCATTGTATATTAACAGTTATGCTGGTGTGTGACTTCAAATATTGCATGAAGTTTTATTTTTTTTTATCTAATACTCAAAGGCGAATGTGCAATATTTTGGCCAGCAGATGGCAGAAGTGTCCATGAATTGAAAAAAGACCTCAAACACATTAAAACGGAACATAAACCATCTGTCTGTAAAGAGAGTTTGGTCATTTCTTAAGTCATTTTGGGTGATTTGTTTCTATTATTTCTATCTCATAGATATTATTTTCATGTTAATCTAACTATGGAAGTTTTTTTTTTTTTTTTTAAAAAGCTTTTTGTAAAGAATATTTAAACAAAAGCAAAGCTCTAAGGTGTACACAGAGCATTACTAAGATCACTAACTTTTAGACTAATGACCTAGAGTGAGAAGTGAAGCCTTACAATAAGATGCAGCATTGGCAGTAGGCTACTTCTCAGCTCACTGAGATGAGAATCCCAAGTGCTCAGCTAACAGCACTACACAGAGTCCTCACCTTTTTCAAGCAGGACTGGGCACTAAAAGCTCCCGATTCACAGAGAATAGAAGAAGCACAAAAGTGTCAACACACCAACTAATAATACATGATGCTTTTAAAGCCTCTGCTGCAGCTCCGTGTCGCCATGGCAACTGCAGGCTCAGCTGCCAAGCGATGGTGGCATACCACAATCTGTGACTGTGTCTGCTATGAGGAAATGGGCTTTCATTGCAGTGAGAGAGGAGGACCACCATGGGGCAGGAAAGTACTTTCTATTGCACCGAAATTGGCGGCGGTCACATTTGACAGGAACAATGCATGCGAGCACGTAGGCAAATGTGTTTATGAACATGTGCACGCATGCAGACATGTGGACGCGAGCATTCATGTTGTACACACGGCTGTGTCGGCTTCACACTGTCATCAGGATGTGCGTTAATTCTGCTGTTTGTAGAGTCCTGTGCATGCAGTGGGATGGGAGCATTTTGTAAGAGCTATTTATTTTATTTTATTTTTATTTTTTGTGCTGATATTCAAAGTTAGACCAGGTCTTGATTATTGCTAACATGCTGTATATCAAACCCGAGCAGGATGCATATGAGAGTTTTCTTTTCAGGCTGTCTTTCAAACCTGCTCCCTGTCTCTATCTGACTCACTCCCCATCTCTCTCTCTCTCTCTCTCTCACTCACTCACACACACACACACACACACATGCACACATCAAAGTGCTGCTCTGAGTAAAGATGGAACAGGCTCCTTTGATCTCTCCCTGCCGACTCTGATTAATGTGTGGATTTACAGTGCAGACCTGCAGGGACCTGGCAGCCATGACACCTCTCTGCTGCACTGGAATCTAGTTTTTCTTTTGCACAAATAATTAGAGCCCTTTATTTTATTCATTGCTCCAATCGTGATGCTTTCAGAATAGGCACTCATGAAACAAACCCGAGCCTCAGACTCACTCAACCTTAAGCACGCAGTCCAAAGTCTCCAAAAATCCCCATGCTGTCACAAATCACCGGACACACTTTGTACCTGCTCAATCAGAGAGATTTCACAAAGTTTCGGCTTTGCAAAGCCTTTCCCCAATCCAAACTCCTACTTTCATCTTAGAATTGACAGGAAGTTAGTTAGCACAAAATTGCTATGATCACTGTGGTAAATGTTTAATTCAGCCAGTCTTAGCAGTCAGCTGAAATGGTGGGTACAGTGTTAGTGTTTGGGAAGATGTTTTCTGATGATGACAGAGCAAAAGTTGGCAAAATTTAGCATTGAACATGAAAGGAAATCTTTGTCAAGTGCAGATTGCACATTGTACTTTGCACATCGCCCATTGCACACACATTTCATCACAAGCAGAGCCAAAACAAGTAAACAAAGTACCCGCTCTTGACTTTGTCTTTGCTCTTTTTACCCCGACATTCCATCCACCATGGCTCCGCTCGCACCATATCTCTTTTTCCCTCCATTTTGTCTCCCCTCACTGCAGTGCAATGCAGATTTTTCACAGGGTGGAGGTATGGTAGAGATAGGCGGGGTCCCATGAATAATTGTTGAAGATATTTTTACTCTGACCCACTTTAGAGTCCCTTTCGCCCCCCTTAAAGGTGCCGCAGCCTGTAATAAGTCAACACAGAATGTTTAAATGAGTGCCACAAAAAAACGGAACCAATTCACAAGTGAGTTGTGTGGTCTCAGCTGTCAAATGCATCTCTACAGCTATTTAAGAACATGCATAATGATCGAGTCCAAAACACAGTATTTCCACAGTGCCCACTCACCAGCTTTTCTAAAACATGCCTTAAACTTGACAACAATGTTTTCTGAAAAACAAAAGTGGCCCTCCAGCCTCTTCTCCATACGCAGCGAATTGTTTAAAGTAGAGGTGCTCACTAATATATAAATGCATCTTTCACACTGAATCCTCAAAGGGCACTGACCATGCTGAATTAGAGCTGGGAAGAAGTTTCATGTTGCCTCTATTATATAAAGCTGATTTCTTAAAAATAAGTACAATGCCTTTTACTTACTGTGATAATTGTGTTGATGCCACAGGGAATAAAAAACTTCTACCAACTGTATATTGTATCACGGCAATAGAAATGATGTGCAAAACAATGACCAAAGGCAGCTTATTCAATGATGATGCAGATGTTTATACTGAAAGTACCTGTGTGCCCAAAACTCAGGCTTCAGACTTCTCTAAAAACTAGGTTTTTCTGCTGTGGCTATGTCATCTCATCATGGATTTCTTTGCACATTCTTCTGGATACCCAGGATGTACAGGCAGGACACCTCACAAGAACTGTGTGCTTCCCCTCTGCAGGCTTCCGTAATTTGGCCAATAAGGAAAAAGTGGGCTTAAAGAGACAGGAGCTAAAATGACTTGACAGAGGATGAACTGATGGGGCTTAATAAACTGCTAATACATATATGAATCATGCAGATGTACTCCAGAGTGATTAGAATGAAAATATAGAGCTGAAAATGTGAATAATATGTTCTCTTTTAACAGTATGAGCCAATAAAACAGGAGCAGCAAGTTTTGCCACAGTTTGCAGACACTCAGAAATAGTTTCTTCAGGAAGTAAATCTACTGTGTGATAGATGAACAAGTGCTAAAGGTTCTAAGTGGCCTGTTCAGTAATCTTTGACATTTGGCCTGCAGATTGGTATGTTGGGAGGTAACAAAGGTTAGAGCAAGTAGCAGCTGAGTCAGGTCGAGTTGTGTAAACAGGTTTAAAGAGCTGAATGATTTAATCAGCAAGCGCATAGAGCTACAGTGAACGCCGTTGGGAAAATGTGATTTTGTCAGCAAAACTTTGTCACACAGCAATCTTGTGAGTTTGTAATGCTGTTTCAGGTTGTAATGGTTCAGGTTTGATAGTGAAGTTAGCACTGCAACATGTAGAGTGCATGCATATGGCTGTTTCTATGTGGCTGTACCTATCACTGCACACATAGTACCAGTCAGACTCAAAAAGGAATCAATACAAAAGATTTGCTCAGTTCATTCAGCAGTTTGATTCATAGTTTAAAAAATCTAGTAGCTGTTAGTGTTATTAAAATTTTGCATATTGATTTACATACTTTAATTGTTTCCAGTGCAGTTCTTTCTTTTGCTCATGACATGGACATGTATTAATATGAACTGATAGATTTTATTTATCTACTAGAAAATTACAAGTTAGAGTTAGCATAATAGTGACAAGCTTTATGCAGCTTACATGTTAATTTTTCAGAAGGACAATGAAGCATTTATCGCTTAACATCCACTCAAATATGGGCACATAACTCAAACCTAAAAAACCTTAATGTCCAATATATCAAAAGATACACAATTACCCAGGAAACACAACACTCAAACTTCCAGGCTTAAAAGTTTGAACCAGCAAAAGAGTGAAATAATTAGTTAACTTAAGGCGGTCAGGTTCAGTGCAGACTGTTGCAGCAGTATGAGAGGAAATACAGTTGCTAATTAATGTATATTCTCAAGTACATTTGAATGGTGATAAAAGAAATGAACCAAGAATGTAATCAGTGACTTTAAATCTTTCAACATTCATAACAGTATGAATCAGCAAAGTGAGCGGTAATTTCTTTACCTGATCTGAAGGTACCAATTAGCTGTGATATAATGTACCGCCTGTTTATAAGCTTCAAGAAAGAACAAAAGGAGAAGAAACAAATATGATGTGAAAGGTATGGAAGAGAGCTATTTACTGAGCAGCTAATGTTCTAAATTATGCTTCTATAATATACTGAAAGTAACAGTTTGAATCAGTGACAGATTTAGATTAAATCAATCATGAATGGTGCTTTAAGATCATGGGCTCAATTATATTTGTTAGTGATTAGACATTGGCACTGCTAAAACTCTACTATATAAATTATGTTGGTGAGGAACGACATGCGGAAAGTCACTTAAATTTTTTTTGTTTTAAAATTCATTCTCACTCAATGATAATGAAAATTGAGAAATAGCACTAAGGGACCTTAATATTTTCCATAGAAGCAAAATTAAGATTTACAGTAAGTGCATAACCATATTCTGTATATAAAAGATGGACGTAGCTACTGTGACGTCATTCACGCTTAAGTTTTTAGACTACAGTTCATGAGCTGTGTGTGTAGCCACCTTTATTTTAGACTGTCAGGCTACACAAAATGGCACCTGTGACTTGACAACTTAAAGCCTTAATACAGTTTAAATGGGTGATTTTTATGAAAATAAGAGACACAAACTGTTTGTTTTGTACTAGGCTGTAAAGTTGAGCATCATTGTCTATGGGGACTAACTTGCTTTTATAACCAGCCTCAAGTGGCCATTTGAGGAACAGCCGCTTTTGGCATGTCTGTTATGTTAACCTGATCACCTTGCAGGTCAGAGCAGTCAGGAGTTTTATTTTCAAGTTAAAAAAAAGAGAGAGATTAATAAGCAGCAAAACCCCATCTGCTTGTTAATTGGTTGGACTTTGCTAGAATACTGCCCTAAGCCCCACTGCATTGGCGGCTCTTGTCTTTTCGATGTGCTGCACTTGTTGTTTGAACTATTCCAGCTAATCCATAACTAAGATATTTTTCATGGAGATTAAGCTCAGCAACAAATAATGCAAACCACACAATAACATACTAATTAACCCTAACACTATCTCGTGTTGTGTATACTGTCATCTCTTGGCTGCAATTTTGCCAGTTTTCTATATCTTCTTGACATGTGACTGTCCTTATCTCTGCCGATTCAACTTGTTCTCATCCGCAATTCAATGCTGTTTTATCAGATGCCCTGTGCTCTTTGGTGTTGGGACCTTGACAAACCAGCCATGGCTTTATTGGACACAGAGAAAGTGGACCCATTATAGTGACCTACAGAGTCTGTGTTAGGAGGTTAGATGGATGGTTGGGGCATAAGTTACAGTTTTGTTAGCTAGGAGACTGTGGTTCATGCACTGTTTAGACCTTTGCACTTGTTTTCTTTCACTTGCTGATTTGTTTGTTTTTTTAACAAGTTTTTTACTTTTACTTTCACTTGTTTGTTAGGTTTGGGAAAAGATCGTGACTTGGGTTAAATTATATAAATATATGATATAAAATATCTGACATGAGTGGCACCCAGGATGGTCTTCTGCTGCTGTAGCGCATCTGCTTCAATTTGTGATGTGTTGTGCATTCCGAGATGCTCTTCCGCATACCTTGGTTGTAAAAAATAGTTATTTGAGTTACTGTTGCCTTCCTATCAACTTGAAGCAGTCAGGCAATTCTCTTCTGACCTCTGACATCAACAACATATTTTCGCTCAGAGAACTGCAGCACACTGGATATTTACTCTTTTTCGGACCATTCTCTGTAAACCTTAGAGATGGTTATGTGGGGAAATCCCAGTAGATCAGCAGTTTCTGAAAGACTCAGACCACCCTGTTGGGCACCAACAACCATGGCACTTAAGTCACTTAAATCACCTTTCTTCTCCATTCTGATGCTTTGAACTTCAGCAGGTTGTCTTATCTACATGCCTAAATGCATTGAGTTGCTGCCATCTGATTGGTTGATCATATATTTGCGTTAACGAGCAGATGAACAGGTGTACCTAATGAAGTGTCTGGTGAATGTATGTGAATTAGTCTAGCTTTAGTAACCCTCCCAAACCTTGCTAGATTTTCATCTTTGCTATGTCCAAAATTGCTGTATTGTTCTTCTTTTCTGTATTTTCTTTAAGAACTACCTGAGAACCTGAGAACCTTTAGATGTCAGTTGGTTAACTCCCCTTAACCCTGTAATTCCTCTTTTTGCCAGGATGCCACAACTGATTCACAGAACAGTAAGACACCTACATGTGGATGTAGGCAGATATCTAACAGATTATGAAATTTGTGCTTATCCAAAGAAAAAAGCTAAAACATAATTAAACAAATAATAAGTGGTGAAGTCTGTTATTTGCTACCTAAAAAATGGATGAAATGATAAACTGCACAGTTACCAGTAAAACCTGCAGCTGCTCACATAAGACCATGGAGCAGGAGGAGTTTCATTCATAGTTAAAATGTTCTTTCCTACATGAGTAATGTTGGTGAGTTAGATTCATCTTGGAGGCCAAACATTACGCACTGAATGTCATATTAACCCTTGTGTGGTGTGTTTTGTTATTTAGCCAATGCTTAAGGGTCTGATGGACTTACTGCATTTTTTAGTTTTTAAATCAATACAGTCATAAAAATGTATGTAAAAATACTTAACAGATGTTTACTTTATCCCAGTTCCAAGCAATATAGACCACATGTATGGTTAATAGTTGGTATTTACCTCTGTTAGAGCCCATTTATCATTAGTTTTTTGTCATAAAATGTAATTTAAAAAAAATCATAACCAAGATATTGGTGAAAAAAGCATATTTATCTTAGATAGGAAGCAAAGTTTGTCGTCACTATTGATATTTACTTCATTGAACTGAATTAGAAATTGAAGAGATTAATGTCCGTCTATATTTCAGTCCCCCTGAATGAATATTGTATTTGTGTCATCTCATACAAAACGAGGGGCAGAGTTTTGCTGTGTGTGTTGCATATGTATTTCTTGCACTTGATGCATGTATGCGGTGTCTTCCTGTCCATCTTAGACACACAAATTGCAGCTCTTCTTTTTGTTGTTAATAGATCTACAACAGAATTTAGATCAGGGAACATCTCCCGATCAGGATGATTTTATAGGTGGCATCTAGGATGAAAAGTTCTAACTCAGATTTGATGTCCTGCACAAGAATAAGCGCCATTTCTGTTAGCCCTGGTTGAACCATGTTTGCACACTTCACAGTGCTGGGAAGTCGTTGGAAATGTGGTATTTGATAGATTTTTCACAGAAAATGAGCCAAATCTGAGGTTGAAATCCTGATAAATTGCATAGTTTTCTTTTGGTAAATTTTGAAAACAGATCCAACACAAGGGTTAAGCACAGAATTGACTTTTTATCTTCTTTTTTTTTAATCTGTTGCTTCAGTGTTTTTAAACTGTACAGACTATGTTATGTATATTTTAAGCAGGTCTGTATAGATGCATTGTTGCATTTATGGAATATATCCCTACTTTGTATCACTTTTCCCAGCAGATATCCCAATCTGAAGTGTTACTTAGGTACCACTTTGTATTATTTATAGTAGAAGTATATGTCTGTAAAGCTTTAGCCAAGCCTGTTCATAAAAACTGGATGTTAATAATCATTATTTCACATGGTTTTCTTATATTTTTTCTTTGCCTTCACTGATCTTTGAATGTGTTTAGTGACCCCAGCCTCAAATTTCTAAATTTATTTCCAAGTTCAAGTTATACAGGGGGAAAAAGATCGAACGAACATTAAAATTGAATGTACTTCTTATACCACCATCACCATCCGTTTTATTGTGTGAGCCATTTTCTAGACTCCAGATGTGACACTGATGCAAGCTAAAAGATTTAACATTTGACCTGAACTTCTCTTTTTATGACATATTAAATATCTCTGGGTGAAAAGTGCTCAGAGATGATATAGTCCCTTTTAACAGCAGTCTGTTTCAACATCAACACTGAGCAGAATTCATTGTTAAAGTCGCAGCATTTCTTGCAGTGGCTTCAAAAATATAAAGAAACATCACATTTTTCCCTCCAAAAATTCCCACAAACTTTAAGTCTTTAATATTTTGAGCTGATCACATAGCAGAACTCATTTTCCCCCACGCTGTCTTTATCTTATTCTGTTTCTTCTTTTTTAGTCTTATTCGACTCTGTAATGTAATTTGATAATATTTGTTTTCTGTCAAAGCTTTGAAAACAGGTAACAAACACAAACACACACAAAAAAAAGACATGAAAAGGATGCGCTATGAACGCAAAACTGCCCTGATGTGTGCTTTGTGCAAATTTAGAGAGATCTGACAGGTCTTCACCAATTTCCACGTCACTGCTCCTGTTATCTCGCCTTGCTTGTCCTTTTTTTTCTAGCTCTGCTATATTTCTCTCCCTTTGTCTCTCTGTGCAATAGTTTCTCTGTCTGCCTCAAACTCCCATGAATGCCCCCCCCCACACACACATACATTTTTCTCGATATTTCACAATGTGAAAAGTCACCCAGAGTTTTCCTTCTAGGGTTTTTGTGGACAGGAAGTACATATTTAATGAAGTGACTCTCTTGTTAAAATGCTTTTAAGTGCTCCTGTGCAGGGCTTTGGGCTGGAGGGGAGAGGAGGAGGCAGGGGCTGAGGCTTTTATTTATTCATTGGGCGGTTCAGTGCCTCTTCCCCGCTCTGGCTCTGTGAAGAAGGGAGAGGATTAGAAGAACGAATCCCCCTCCCCATCTCATACACACACATACACACCCTTCCTCCCTTGTTGGCCATGTTCCCTCCCTCGGGGGACACCCCTGCGTCAGTCCACATTAACATCCATCAGAGCATGGTGCTCTAGAGGGGGACGAGCCTCTGTCCCAGTGAGTCGCACACATATGTGCACGAATACTACATGTAAGCTTGCGTAAACTCATGCACACCCACATACACATATGTGGAAGACAAGTGCACACGCAGAAGCATACACAGAGTGAAGACAGGCATGCTCTCAAGCAAACACTCCTCATAGTTATGAGTCACGGACTCAAAGTGTCTCTGTCACCTTACTGCAGTTCCTGCCTTGAGCTACCCTCAAATTCAGTTTTTGTTTATACATTACATTCAGATTGGACTTGTTTCCAGAGAGCCCTCCAACATTTAAGTTACACAAGTGCAGCTGTCCCCTACTTGATCAGTAGGCGTATTTGAACAAGTTTGAACAAGCATCTGAAGACTGCCGGCAAACAGAAGACAGAGAAGAAGAGAAAGTTTTGCGAGTGAAGGCTGAGATTGCGGTTGTGCTGATTTCTCTCTTCTTTGTGTGAAGTTTTGGGCTGTCTGCTCCCTCGTTATCTCTCTCGCTTGCAGAATGGGAGGGGAGCGGAGACTCAGGCTGGATGAGAGAGGCATATCATTAACCAAGAGTGTTTCTACAACAAAGCGCAGACTCCATCAAATCCCACTCATTCCCACACAGTGGTGTCATTCTCATGCACTGAACTGCGGTATGAAAAAAAAATGCCCTCATTTGTCAAAGACACACATCATTTTTTTTGTCAGCAGGCCTAACAGAAATGCCTTTAATATTTTCCTCTCTTAAATCTTTGAGAATTTTGAAAAACTAGCGCTCATATCTAAAATTGGATTATATTTGTTAGGGCTTGATTGATGTGCAGACATGTGTGTGTTTGTGTGAGTGGGTGTCGTGTGCATACACATGGATCCTTATTGGATGGCTTCACTGTAGGCATGCAGAGGGATGCAGATTGTTTCTAATTCACCAGGCTGACCTAGATTCTAAAATCATGCACATGAAGAGAGAGATGTTGCCCCGTGTCAGCATTTGCACAAAGAATAACACTCAAACATGAAAAAAAGAAACATACCCTATGTCTCAGCTTAATGTGCAACACTATCTCCCCTTTCTATTCATCACTTCTTACCTTGAAAGATTCAACTGCTGATTTGATCCATTCACACCAAATTGCACATCTGTAATCCCCCCCCCTTTTTTTTTTCCCATTTCAGAGCTTTCCCTCTTTCCCTCTCATCTTGGAATCTAACATCAAAAACCGAAATGTTAAAATGCAAATTAATTTTCCCTGCTAGCTGCAGTTCACATAAACTTATAATTGGATTCTTCCTATTAATATAAAAGCTTTCTTTGTCCTCATCATTGGATCTCGTATTAGTCTTACCACAATACACATGAACTGGCCTCATTTCATAATAAATCAGAGGAGGAAAGATGGTGCGGCAGAGGAAGACAGAGAGGACAGTGGTCTCATTAGCATGGAAAAGTGTCTTACTGAATCACAGAGTGAGCCCAAACCAAAGTAGCACAGTTAACGCAACGAGTTAAGAATTAATAAGCAAAGTGTGCACATCTGCCTTATTAACATGCGGTCAGTGATTTTACCCTCAAAAGTCTTCCACTTGGTTACATTAACTCTTGTATTTTCAGGTTTTACCCTCCATCAGCTTCTGTGTTCAAGCCAACCTGTGAATACATACATATATATATATATATATATATATATATATATATATATATATATATATATATTTTTTTTTTTTTTTTTTTTTTTTTTTTTTTTTTTTTTTATTATTTTTTTTTTTTTTAATTTTTTTTTATAAAAAAAAATAAAATATATTTTTAAAAAA
>VUQS01000426.1:0-20399 GCA_015108495.1 Heterochromis multidens | reverse complement strand
TGGTAGTGTGATGGTCTGGGGCTGCTTTGCTGCTTCAGGACGACTTGCTGTAATTGATTGAACCATGAATTCTGCTCTCCACCAGAAAATCCTGAAGAACAATGTCCGGCCATCAGTTCATGTCCTGAAGCTCAAGAGCATTTGGGTTATGCAGCAGGAAAAATGATCTGAAACACACCAGCAAGTCCACCTCTGAATGGCTCAAAATAAACTAAAATGAAGGTTTTGGAGTGGCCTAGTCAAAGTCTGGACTTTAATTGAAATGCTTTGACATGACCTTAAACAGGCCGTTCATGCTGTAAAACCCTCCAATGTTTGTGAAATAAAACAATTCTGCAAAGAAGAGTGGGCCAAAATTCCTCCACAGTGATGTGAAAGACTCATTGCCAGTTATCACAAACACTTGATTGCAGTTCTTGCTGCCAAGGGTGGCACAACCAGTTATTAGGTTTAGGGGGCAATTACTTTTTCACACAGGGCCAGGTAGGTTTGGATAACTTTTTTCCCTTAATAAATGAAATCATCATTTAAAAACTGCATTTTATATTTACTCAGGTTATCTTTGTCTAATATGAACATTTGTTTGATGATCTGAAACATGTAAGTGTGACAAAAATGCCAAAACTAAGAAATTAGGAAGGGGGCAAATACTTTTTCACACCACTGTAGCTGGGTGTTGGTGGTCCTCTGTGCTAATTTGATGAATCTCTGAAGAGGTTTCCCATCAGCCTCAGTGCAGCTGGCATACCACACCAAGATGCCATGGCGAATAGGTCTGCAGGTGGGTCTGGAGAGCAGGTAATAGTGAAAGATTGGAAAACAGGATGGAAATGGCAGGTTCTCAAGTGGCTGGTCCACTAGCAAAATTAGAGCTAGCAACATTGTTGCAATGAAAGACACAATACCACACTAGTTAAGTCGAGCCATGTAACCAACAAAGCAAAACCAGTTCAACAAACTGGGCAAAACAGGAAACTGCACAAGGGCCCCAGACATACAGATGGCCAAAAGTCAAAGTCTGTGTTAGTTTTTGCGGTAATAAAGGACAACACTATGGCACAAAACCTGAGGGGCTTTCCTAAGCTGGGTTGTCTGACCACATCAGAAATCAAACATGATTTGAATGCACATACTTTATGACAGAGTGAAAAGCCAGCAAATGTAGAGAGGGTATATGGTGGGATGAACCAATAGCAATTAAAAAATTGGGAAATTTTCCGACAATCTCATCAGGGAGACATTGTCCCTCATAGTCCTAGGACGTTCTTGCAATGGGCACAGTTGCCTTGTAATGTGCCTGAGCACGATTACATCCCCCTTTCCCTGCTGCCCTATGCTAACACTGCCCTTTACAATCCAGATCTGGGCAGAATGAAAGCAAGAATTACACCGTTGTGGAACTTCCTGAAAACAAAATCTTATAGGAATTGGAACAAAAGTATACAAAACTAATTTCTCCCTGCATTATTCAAGGTGCAACTTGTCTATACATGCCACAAAGTGTCCAACAGCTTACTGTTTTTGGTGCAGAGAGCCTGGCTGACAGATTGTTAAATTAGCGTTACTATGGACAGTTCCAACTTTCTTCACCTCCAGAGAGACAACGGGAGCAGGCCGACTGCCAGATCTCATTAAATTCAAAGATATTCAGATGGACAGGCTGAGAGAAGCTTCAGATCCTCTCAGATTTAATTTGTTTGGTTCAATCAGTGCAGGCTGATCACTTGTAGACGTAAGATGAAACATGAGAGAAATGCTTCATCCGTTGGTGTTGACAGCAACTCAGTTCTAACTTAGACAATATGGGCCTGTATTTGCGTGCCATTGTGACCAAATAAAATGAGACAAAATTGTTCTCAGTATGCCTGAATTTGAATTTATTAACATTTTAAGTCTTAAACTTACATTTGCATCTGTTCATTGTATAGCTGAAATATTCACTTGTGTACACTTGAAATAGATTATTGACTGAGTAAGGACTCAAACCTGCCGAACAGATGTTATTTGCAATATAAAAGTGTTTGATCATGAAACTTGTAAACAAGTCCATTGTGTGTGCGCACATGTGTGTTTTGTTATATTCATTTTTTTTTCTGCAAAAGGAGCTCTTTGAGAAGAAGCTGGGCCTTGAACAAGAGAGAGACAGTGCATTGATTATAATTGCCTTACCTGAGGGTAGCATCCAGTGGACCAACTTAAATGATGAAGAGACTCAGCAAATCCCAATTAAAATGAACACAGGCTATGAACAAAGATTTTGCTGTGTGTTTTGTCAGAAACAGAACAAAAGAGTGATTAAAACTGCTTGTTAAGAGGGAAAGTGTGACTCATCTGCCTCAAAGCAGAGCAAATTTTGGATATCTAATAAGTGGCTTGGGAATTCCAGTTAATAATTTCATGGTTTTAATCTTCCCATCTGAAATTTAAAGGCAAAATTAGTTTGCCATAATGTAGTTCAGCAAACTTTATGTCTTTTTTGATTGGCAGAATGTCTTTTGGGTCTTTTGTGATCTGAAAACAGCTGGATTTAAGCCTTCGTTGTAACCTTTCATCTGACTGTTGCCACACAGAGGACTTTTGTATTGTGGTCCTGAAAACAAGTAAAAAAACAGGTGGTATCTGACTATCTGATACTTTCAGATGTGGGTCTGGTTTTTCCACACATAAAGGTCAGTTGATTTACTGAGGATATCATGGATATCTGCATTGGGAAACATAAAACTGTGACATCCTGAGTACAAAGAACTGTGGCAAATTCTTCAAGATTCTTGGAACAACCTACCTAAACAAAAGCAAAAAGTGTTTGCTGCAAAACATAACTGCTACTTAACTACTGTAAAATGCAAGTTTGCAGCGTTTCTATACCTTTTCACCAGTTCTGTGTGTTGGTATAGGCATTGCACACTGATATTAACATTTAGGCTCAAAGCACTTCGGTTGCAGTACCACAGTAGAAATTTTTTTGGAGAACCTTTGATAATGTATAATTGCAAAATATTAAAATAAACTCCAGAAGGCTCAAAAACCCACTAATTACAAAATAATAATAATAATAATAATAATAATAATAATAATAATGATAATAATGATAATAATAAGAGCATGCAGATTAAAGGCACATAAATGCCAGTTTAAATTTATTACAAAACCGAATAGCAGTGTAGTTTGTTCTAATAAGTGCTAAAATAAATTAGATTTATTTATACATTTATTTATGTTTTTTGCTGGCATTCACTATTCCTCACAAATCTGATCTGTATGACTGAACATAGCTGTCCTCTGGGTTCTCAGAGTCATGTGGCACAGGCAAGTCATGTGACATGGCTGCTTTGGCTCAACCACTAAAAACACATACTGGAAACGAGAAGTGATTCAGCCAAAGATGTACTTTATATAATTATTGCTGAAATCTGCACCAGTTGAGTAGGTTGTGAGCATCAAAGTAATGATCCCAACGTATTGATCCTCCTATCCCTGCCTCACAGACCACCAGCTCTGTCTAATGAGAAAGTCTGTCATGAGTCCTCTGACCTCTTAGTAAAAGGCAATAGAAAAGATAGGACAACATATCAATACCTTTTACAATTCCATAATTTTTCCTTTCACATATCATCTACATCTTCACACAATTTAGCGGAGCTCTACTCTATAGGTGCAACATTATGTAACTGTTCTATTTGTGAAACACTGTTAAAGTACACAGCAATTACCCAACTGTTGTGCTGCTCGCGACAATGGCCCTGGGACAACGGCAGCACAGCTAGATCAAACAGTTGTGCTAAATTAAAGAGCGGGTTATCAGACCAGGCAGGAGTGTTTGATGTGCAGAGATGAGATGCATTATTATGGTAAATAAACCTCCCTTATCAAGCTATTCCTACAGGGCCCTCTGGCTGAGCAGCCCACAGTCGTGTGTGCCCTTGGTCAGACAAATAGATGTGCACACATACACACACACAACACACATGGCAGGATCAGTGGCTGAGAGCATAAATACATGCTCTGTTGATCCTTTACACTCCACTCCAAACAGCCGCCTGCTCTCCAAATGTCAGTCAGTGTCTGGCATAATTTGTTTCTAATCATTGGCAAAGAGTGGGAAAATGTCACCGTTTTCCAAGGAGGATGAATTCCGATTGATTTCCAATTAGCACTAAACAAAATGCCAGTTTGCTTTTTTTTTGTCTCTCTGTGTGTGAGAGTGCTTGTATTTGTGTGATATTTAAGATCAGAGGAAACTAATAATGCATCACATCAAGCCCCCAAGGCACAAAAACGTCCCTGAAGTTCTTAGGCAGAGCCCTACAAATAATTTTGTTCAGCTCTTATCATGCATTTATAGTACATGAAATACATGAAATACATAACTAAGCTCATCACATATCGAAAACAATAAAACATTAACCAGTAATGAATGATTCAAAATCTCAATTTGTGCTACCGGAAAAAATATGTTTTAACAAAATAAGAGAACAAATGCAATAAAGACAAAATAGTTTAATATTCTATTTAGCCAGAGTTGGAGAGATCAGTGAAACTAAATAATTTCAAGTAGCAAATTAAATTTAAAAATTGTATCCTTTTTTTATCCTATTAATTTATCCAGTTATTGTTGATCTCATATTTCTATAATGAGTTACTGATATAGAGAGAGAGATTTCTCTGTTTCACACATTTTATTATTTTGGAGATGTATAACAAACAACATCCCAAAGAGAGAGACTTCCATGTAATTTAACAAAAAAAGAAAGAAAGAAAGAAATTGCTTTGGTGAGACATTCTGTACCTCATAAAACAGCATATGAAGTAATTTAGAATATTTTCATCTCTGCCAAAAATGCTTTTAATCATCCACAGCTAGTGCAATGCATAGCTGCAAGGCTTATATCTAAATCTACAAATATAGTATGAAGACATTATTCTAGTTTTAGCTGCCCTCCACTAATGACTTTTAGAAGCATTTTTAAAGTGGACCTATAATGCTAATTTCTAGCTAGATGTTTTACTCTTAGATTCTAAGGGTCAAGTTCTCTCCTATATATAAAACATAAAATTAAGTCTATTGATCTATTACTGTGTCCATTATTGTGTAGGTGGTACCTCTGAAACTAGTGTGTCAGTGACACATGGTTCTAAGTGCATCACACTGACTTGAAAGAGAAATTCTGATGCATTTTGCAGAATTTGAAGCATTTCTGTAATTGTGTATTTTCCCATTTTGTGACCTTTTTTTCTTTGTTTATTTAGCTCTGGGTGCCTCTGTGCAAACTTTAAAGCTTAGATGAAAATTGTCTATAAGTAATAATTTGAAGACAGCCAAGATACATGTTTCATATTGCACAGTCTTTACGTTTTGCAGCTCAAAGAAACCGTGGTCTATAAGGATGACCAACCTACTGTCAGTACCACAATGCATATCAGTCATTCAGTCCAAAGAGCATAAACACTTAGAATTCCTGAAAACAAAAAAACAAAACAAAAAAAAAAACTTTTGAAAAGATATGGTAGA
Organism: Heterochromis multidens; assembly: GCA_015108495.1. NCBI lineage: Eukaryota > Metazoa > Chordata > Actinopteri > Cichliformes > Cichlidae > Heterochromis > Heterochromis multidens. Next base: position 14,890 of record VUQS01000426.1, on the reverse strand, counting down.
AGAAACTCTTTAATTTTGTTGTCACATTTTTTGGCCATTTCAATAAAGATGTTTACCCTCTATCTCTGTGTGTACTTCCCTGTAAGAACACGGTGAGGTTTTACAGGCATTTTTTTTCTTTTTTCTCCATATGCATTCTACGTAGGACAAAGCTTGTTCAGCCTTCAGTCACAGAAAAACAAATTTAATCACGCCACAAATAAATTGCCAGAGTAATTACTTGCAAGTACGAATTGATGTGTGCTTCACCAATTAAATTAGTAAACTTAGCAACAGCCACGGAAAATAATAAATGAAGACTCAAGAGAAAAAAAAAAAACATATCAGCATATTAAAATCATTTATTGTGCTCCAGAAGAGTAATTACTATTTAACCAGAAAGAAAGACAAGTGACAAATAATCTACAATACAAATGCCAGACCTGCTCATATAGTTCCCCGATTCACATGACTTTCATAGAACAAATCCACCTTTAGCTTTCAGACTGCTTGCAAAAACCTCTCATGATGAATCTGAGGTTTAATTGTTGTTTCTGCTGCTCTTTGAGGTCAGAAAATGGCACGTTGCGTTACATTCATTCGCAGTGCTCGTTCCTCTCTGCCCTTGCACTACAACACAGGCTCACTGTCGACCACGATCTGTGTAGCTTTACACAGGAACAAAAAATGAAGCTCCCCCCCTAGAACAGGGTTTCACAAGTGTCTGCAGTCCCAAACAGTTTGGATATATACTCACCCTTCTTGACTGGCTTAATAAAATCTAGTGGTGCTGGGAGTCAAAAGAAATGACTGAAGAAATGCTACCTGGATTGGGTCAAAGTTCCCCTTTGTAAATGGCAGACTAACACAGTCTTGTGGTAGTTTGAAAATAGACTTAAAATTTATTCTGTTGATTTGTCCCCATTTTTTCATGTACATGGACACAAAACAGCTTCCACTTTAAGGTACTGCAAGTCCACTTGAGAAGGTAGAAAAATTATAACTACAAGAACTTAAATAAAGAGACTGGGGTTCGAATTCTACATGGGACTACATTTTCAGCATCCTTTTGTTTTATTCTTCTCACAGGCAATAGGTTTACCAAAAGTAATTTCCTGATTGACAAGTCCCATCTGATGACAGTGGCACCATGCATCACACTTGGGGCAGACATACATTTGAAATGCAATACTTTTGAATTTGCTCAATCGTGGTTAAATCAAAATAAAAGTCACCCTCTACAGAAACATATAGATCACATTTTGGGACTATTCCACAAGCTGCCATGAGACTGGGCTAATTGGACACAATTTTTTAAAGGAGGGTGACACCAGATGGGAGTCATTCTCAACCCTGGGGCATTTTCAGACTAATATCTCACATCTGCCATTTGGACGTCAACACTGTTACAAATGAGTGCTGTTACAAGCACAAAGCCAATAAATCCAAATTCAAGTCTTATTCAGGACAAGCAAGACATCATATGACACAAAATAAACAGAATATTTAAATATTCAACACAGAAACACAAAATAGGCACAATATAGAATTAAACACAAATGGAAATAATGTTTACAAGGCTGACATAGGAGTGTACCGGTAACTGAAAATGAACAATACCAGCATATGCATTTCCACGCAAATGCATTCAGAAAGGGGTGACATATTTTTGCAGGTCATGTGTTTAAGAGTTTACAACTATGTGTTTTTTTGTTTTTGTTTTTTTAAGATGTGTGTGTTTCAGCAAACACACATGGAAAGACCCTCCTGCCCATGCATGCTGCACGTATTCAGTGTGATCAACCTGACTGCAAAAGCTTTAGAAAATGAGTGAATTTTCACAGTTAAATAAAGATGAATTCAGTTATGAACCAGGTTAAATTAGAAAAAGGTGGGGAAAAGGTGCATGTTTATGATTTTATGGTACACAGCATATAAACAAAAGGTATACCCTTCTCCTCATAATTTCATAATGTTCCATGTAAAACTGCCACTGAATATAAACAGTATAAAAGCTGCAATTACATTTTAACTCCTTCCGTATTTTATTTGCTCGTTTCACTGTCCAATAAGGTTTTATTGTTATTAGTTCTCAGTTTAAAGGCCTAATGTTTCCTCTGTTGTAGGGTAGGTGTGTGACTTGCCCTAACTTTAAAAAGATCTGTTAACAGAATTCCATCAGGCTGGGTCACAGTGGATAGTTTTAGTTTGAAGTGATGTGATGTGTGAAGTGACGTAAATTCTAATACAGGTTTTTTGATTTTGACAAGGATACAGTCCTTGGAAACACCTCATACTTTTATGATATTTCCCCCTCACTCTTTAATGTAATGAAAATGCTAAACACACAACACACCTCTCAGTTAAAAGAGAGAAGATTATATTTTTGTCTCACATTTAAGTAGCAAAGATTTGGGTTAAAACAAAATATTCATCCCTGATGTCTGAGTGGCACTCTGGGATTAGACATGTAGAGTGTGAAAATGAGTGTCAATTACTCCAGTCTCTTAAATCAACAACATGTTTGGAAGGATCTTTTTTTTCCTTGTTCGTTTTTTGCCTTGTTACCAACAAATCAACACTTCAACTTCTGAAGGATAATTAGATGAAAAGAGAAGGGCAACTTAGTTTCCCCAGTGGCACATATTCTGTTGATTGGGTAAAATTTATCACCCTATTTCAGTCATACTTTTCACATTATATACTGTTGCTAGCCCTAGTCTATTAAGCCCTTTCTTAAAAGCATATGTAGTTGTACTTTAGTTGTGAGCTGAGAATTTTACAACATGAACAACATAACACTGAGATACCCTGTGGAACCTATGACCACTAGAGGTGCTGTTGAGCTTTTTTGTTTTTTTAAATGAGAAAGTCTCAGTACTGCTATTACCTACCACCGTTTGTACACAACCATTCATGTCAAGAGCAGCGAGACATGACCTACATTTGTGGCAGCTGCAGGGGTTGGCGATGCATACTGACAGCTGGACAGGGTAATGGCCAATAAAACTTTCAATACCAGAGAAGAATAGCAGGATGGACAATGCAACATTCACAAAAAGAATTATTTGCAAATGTTTTTATGAGGTAGGAAATGCAATCGAGATATCCCTTAGACCATAAAAAAAATTATTTTAATGGAAACACTAAGAAAAAAAATAATGAAACTTTCACACGGCACATTCAACATACAGATGACATCTAGCTGACAGGGTAACATGTGGACAATAATTTCTTACTCAAAGATTGTGAATCCGGGCAAAAACAATTGGTTTGTTTTGAAATGCATCACTCTTCCAAAAAGGTTGTCTTAATGTTTATTATTGAATCCCTTAATTTTGGGGATGTTAAGACAATCAAGTTAACCAACCTAGAATACATATTGGGGGTATGTTAAGTGGACTACTGTGATATGATTCTGTTAGGCTGTTATGCTATTAGTCAAATAAGATTATGGCTAACTTTATCAGCCACTAACGATGGCTAGCAAGTGCTTCAGTCTCAATAAACGTGCTAGGTCCTGTCTCTGTGGTCAGAGAGCTGTTCTTCACAGCCTTCTCTTCTCCTGCTCTGGTGTATTTAAAATCTTTTTTCACATCTTCCTAAGTGTAATGGAATCAGCAGTTAGGTAGTGCTTAAATCAGACTTTCAATTTGAGCACTGCGTTCAAGATTTAATCTTTAAAAGTTTCTAATTGGTACAACCAGCACTTATCTTCAGGGAAAGGTCATCTGGTGCTTTTATTTTCAAAAGTTGCAGTTTTCTCACTAATTATACCAATTTGCTTTCAATTTACTTTGGTAACCATGTGTCTCCATACACAACTGTCAAAAGTGCTAAATGTATTTAATGCATTTCCTTACTTATATAATTCCTGATTGATGAGTCACTGCAGTGCATTTTCTCCAAAAAGTTTTTCTGTCTTCCTGTCTAGTTTTACATCCTCAAGCAATCTAGCAAAACTGCTTTTTGGGACTATATTTGCATGTAGTCACTGCAGAGGCTAAATCTTGTTAGCAACTGCCACTATAAATTAAGTGTGGTACAGTTTCTAGCAATTTCCATTTATAATTTCAAATATGTCAGGTGCTGACCAGCACTTCTCTCATTTTTTCATGCTACAGTTGGTTTACATTTTTCACCTATCATCAATCAGACAATTGGATGCATGGCAAGTTATTAATTAGGATTCATCCTCAGCTGTCACCCACTTAGCATGGCCTTGCAATTGCTTGACTATTTACCCATCAGTGCAATTATATGTTTAATTCAGTGGGTGGCCCTTCCTTTGCCCCATTTGTCATCTCGAGAGAGAGCAGTGTTTGAATTTGGCAAGTGCTAGCTATGTACAATCTCAACCCCTCTGATATTTTCATGTACAGATGTAGTTACTGTTTCTGAGTAGCTTTCAAACTACTACTACTACTACTAGAGTTCAAAAGTGAAACATTTTATGGGTGCCTTGTAAAGCGATATAACAAAAATGCAAGTAGGTTATGCTCAGAATGATTCTTAGTCATATGACATGAATTCATGTAAAATGCCACCCTAAAATGTGATGGAAAGTAATGCAGGTTGTGGTTCTACATGACAAAAGACAAAACTACACAATACTTCTTGTCTTTTGAGATGGCTGTTGTGGAATGAGGTGACGACAGGATACTTGCTGTGACTTAGCTGAGAGATTTTGCAGATTGAACATTGGATCCCAACTAATCATAGCTTACCATCTTCCACAGCGTGTGCGCCAATAAATATTAGATTTATCACTGAAAGTGACAAAAACTATGGCGCTCTGCTTTTTTTTTGTTTCAGTTGGTAGAACTGCATGTTTGGGTGCACTGCATACATACATACATGCAGTAGGCATGCAGAGGGTCATGTCTAATCAACAGGGATTGTAAATTCAATATAATCCTCCTGACTTCAGTGTCATATTAAAATATGAAAGGTTCACTGTAAAAAAACAAAGGAAGAAAGAAAGACAAAGAACATATTTTGCTTGTGCCATGTTTGTGGCTGAACAAGTGTAGTGTTTTGTGCTCCACTGGGTTAATATCATGAAACACACAGTTTTGGTTTTCAAGTGAGACAATTAAAAAGCAAAACAAAACAATCAAACAAAAAACAATTTTTGTTTGTCTTGCTTGGACTTATGATGTGTAATCTGACCTACCCCATGTGGCTTTTTGCACATTTTAAATTAGTAGTCCATATACTAACAATTCTGTTGTTGTGCATGTCTGCATTAAGGAACAAATGTTCTTGAATCTCTACAAAGCCAATATCATCATTTAATATTCTTTCAAGGGTCCTTACCACATCTAGTGTAGTGCATTTCAGCAATTGGGTTACAAAAACAAGGTCATGTTGCTTTTTATATGGGTCTAATAAATCTTGAGTTCAAGTAGAGGGTTTTCCTGTATAAAATATCTTGTTTAGGAAACAAAATACTCAGAAAGCCCAGTTGCAATTTCTTATCACATGGCTCTGTATGAGAGTGTACATATTGTATGAAAGTTAGAAAGCTTGTGATTTGTCGAAACAGTGAAGGGGAAGATTTTCCCCAGATTCTGAAATTCCCACGAGGATGATGTGTGATAATAACCTTAGAATCTTTCTTTTGTTTAAATCCCAGATCAAGCCTTGGCTGTTCATTTCATCCAGAGAAACAATCTGGAGCCAACAGATAAAATTAGTTTATTAAATTTAAATTATATTCCAAAAAGCAACATTTCCTATGAGAAACAAGATTTTATCCCCTCATCCAGCTTGTCTGCCACAATGTTACATAGGGTAACAGTAGTCTGCACTCATTATTTTGAATGACTGCACAGTGCCTGTAAGGAAGCCAAAAGGGGCAGGATGAATTCTCACAACAGAGGCCTCAACACATCTACATTTTAGTGAAGGGAAAACAGGGAGAAAAGCGTTTCAGCTTACCAAGTAGCATCTCTGCACCAGCATTCAGATTTCTATATCTGTGCACAATAGGCTTGCCATCTAGGATATTCATGTCTCTGTCTGCTTTGAAGATCACCACTTTACCCCCACAGTGACTCCAACCTTTTAAGCAACTGGATTCGACTGCACTGTGACTCATTTCTACACCGATGGATAACATCGTTAGCTGCTGAGGCTTCACTGACCTGAAGATGTTAGCAAAGGCAGACAGCATTGCAGGAGATGGTCAACTGAAGACAGTGTGGATGTGAGACGAGCCGTTTTGCTAAACAGCCCAGCTGTCAGCTCAGTATAAAAGATGAGACAGTAGAGAATCCCTGGTAGAAAACGAGTGGGGCTAAAAAAAGAAAAGAAGTAGCTCTTCAAAATGAGGTAAAGAGGAGTGACTGTGGGCTTCAGCTGCTATGAGAGGCCTTTCTACTTCCTTCACATAAATTCAATAATTCCAACACAATGTTTCTCCTAACACAACCAGCCTTGGCTAATGATAAAAACTAGATGAAAGGAGCATCATGGGAAATGGCCTACTATGACCCTAGCTCTTTCTATCATCTTGCCCTTTGACTTGTATTAGTCATGTGTAGGCATTCATATTTAAAGAGCTCTACGGTGCCCAGTTGGATGAATAGAAAATCTACACATCCCAGAGATTCACTCTCCCACCATTTCTTTTTTCAGTAGTTTCACCCTCCACCATGTTACTCAGTCAACACACCTCCCTGTTAAAAGTAAAGAAAAATGGGCAATGGAATAAACAGTGCAGGTAATTACTTCTATACGGTATAGTGGTCCAGTAGGTAGAATAGTAAAGAACATTGATCTCAACTGAAGGTACAATGGGTTTGATTGATACTGTGTAATGTGATTTAACCACTATCAAAAAGTAGTACCAACACACGGAGTACAAAACTAGTCCTTATATGCCCAGCTCCACTCAAGCTATATTATGTTATGCAAGAAAATTTTAACCACATTTCCAGCCCCTCCCCTTTCTGTCCCCAACTCCAGCCCACATCATCCATAACCTGGAACTGTATTTCCCATGGTCCTGCAAGGGTGTGTGTGTTTTCTTGTAATCCAATCAGGAAATATGTCTGAAATTTCTCCAATGCAAGGGACAGGGTGAAAATTATTCTTAATAATGACATAATCAGCAGAGCAGCCATCAAGCAGGTAAATTGTCATGCGCATCGTGCTAAAATATCCAATTATCCTTTGTCCCCCAGCTCTCTGTGTTGAAGTTGGAAATGCCAGAAAGCCAGTAGGTGGATCCCCACTTCCTACTGGTTCAGTTCTACTGGCAGGTTTGCAGTATGGATGCCCCTCTCAAGAGAGGAGGGCTTAAACAGCCTCGGTGCTTAGTGTACAGATCTAGATATGTAAATAGGTTCTATACAATAAAATTGTTCCCAATCCTCAAAAATAAATGGATGAAAAGTATTTGCAAGATTTTTTCTCCTCAAAATGGTTCTGTTGTGCATACAGGATTTCTTTTTCTTGAAGTTTTCAGTCTTTCCTTTGCTCTTTTCAACAATTGTTTTTACCTTATCTTACATAGCCTCCATTTATGATGTCAAGACATGCCTAAATTGGTTTGCATGGCATCTACATTGTGCCCCACAGAGTAATCTCTAGCGTGATGCCAAAGGAAAACAATACGCTTTCTTTCTTTTACAAAGAGCTCCCTTCTTCTCACCTCCAAGGTGTGTCTGATGCTCTCTTCTGTTTCCAGATAATACTCTCAAGCAGTCATTTGTCAAAAGATCCCAAAGGCCATGTCTGTCGCTAGAAAGAGAAAGTATTTTACTGTACCTTGTTTTGCTGCAATATCAGAACAAAAATAATAACAATAAAAAAAAAAACATCCTCCCCTTTGTTTTAGCTTTAGAGGTTGTTTATCTTCAGCTCTTTATATGTATTTTTTTTTTCTTGTCTTAAATTTTTGTACAAAAACATAATTATTCTTTTTTCCTTGGTCCAAACCCTCAGATACTCTTGACTATATTCCCTCAGGTATTAACAGGGTGTCGTACAGTCCCAGTGTAATTCCATGGGTGTCTGGCAACTCCAGGATGGCATTTCAGGTCATGACATACTTGTGTTTGTCAGAAAGTTGGCCTTCAGTCTCTGCTGCATCAGCGGCATTAGCTTTAGCCTCAGCCATCAGAGTCCTGCCTGCATGGGTGCATCCTCAGGGCTATACTCGGGTGGTGGAGTGTGAGTGCGGGTGCGGGTGGGGCAGGGTATTATTCTGGCCACTGCTGGGGAAGGTATTGAAAGAGTGGAGTGAGGTGAGCCCTCCCATGGTGCTGGGGATCATGGTTATGGTGTTTGGTGTCATGAGTGGGATGTCATCTGGTGAGCGCCTCATAGCCAGAGTATAGTCCGGTGGGCAGGCAGTCCTCAGCACCATGTCATGCGGGTGCAGGGAGTCCCCAACCCCCCTGCAATCTCGGTCCAGGTCTGAGTGCTGCTTCATCTGTAGAGACATGATTTCCTCCTCTTGAGTGTGGGCAAGGTCATTTGCAGCACTCCGCTGGGGGCTGCAGCGTCTATGAACATCATGCCGGCGCTTGTCCTTTTTATAGTAAAGTGCAGCAAAGGCCAGGATATTAAGGAAAAGGAGGGATGCTCCCACAGCAATGGTTACTGATAGCTCAGTGGAGTAGTCACGCTGGTCCACAAGGTGTGGTTGGTTGTGGCTGTCCTGTGTTTCAGTGGGGAATGGTGTTGGGTTAGGGCGCTTGGTCACCAGAACTTTGGTCTTCGGTGTACGATTAGTAGCTTCTGGTGGAGGGATCTGAAGACAGGAAAACCAGTGGTTATATATAATTGATTAACTGAAAAAAAAGGCCAGTGTATCCTATGGTAAAGGAAATAAGAAAAGACATTTTCCTTTGCATTGGAACTGACTGTAGTCCTGTCCTTCTCTTTGGCTTTGTTGCATAGTCTGCTTAGTTCTGCTTAGTTTAGTGTATGTTCTTGCTTTGTTCTGTCTGTGCTTCCTCTCTGTTGTCTACAACACTCCCTAGCTTTTTGTGACTTCTTGGATTTGCATTATGTTCCAGCTGGACTTTGTATTCTTTGGAGTTCAACTCGTGTCGGTTTATCTGTGTCTCCTGTGTCTTGCATTTCAAGTCTTTTAAGACTTTGCAGTCCACACAACTACCAAACTGACATTTCACTCATGAAGCTTCTATGAGTCACAGTACTTCAACAGCATATTGTGAAAGAAAATGAAAAAATATTACTTGTTTGACATTTTATAATGCTTAAAGAAAACTTAACTTTGCAGCATTGCAGATTTCCTGCTACTAGGAAGGTCAGATATAGGTTAAAGTTCAAGCAAGCCCAATTCCATTAGATCAATAGTTTTGGAAGCGTGGCCATCTGAAAATACGCACCTACTTCCATTTGGGGCAGTTTTGCAAAAATTCAGGGGTCAATATGTATTTTAGTCATTTCTGGTTTCAGAATGACTGCACAGTGCCTGTAAGGAAGCCAGTTCAGTCCTAAGCTACTAGATCAGGTTTAAGCTTTTGGTCTAGTAGCATATAATCAAAACCGGAGCCAACCAACAATTTTAAGCATTATTTTTCGTTCCAGTGTGCCAAAATTAGTAACGTTTGACTACATTTTTTTAAGCATTTTTGGCTGTACACCAAGGAAATTGGCAGCTGTTCATTAAAACTGAAGGTCAACATGTCAATCACATCTTGACTGTTTAAAATCCACTGTGGTAATGTAGAGAGGCAAAATTACAGAAACTGTGTCCTTGTTCAAATACTTATGGACCTAATTGTACATAAATAAAAGGGAGACAAGGAAAGGGATGCACAGCAAACATGGAAAAGGAAGACACTTCAAATATCAGGAAGGAACAACACAGAAAGAAGAGACATGGCTAAAATCATAAATTACTTTAAGCATATGACGACTACCTGACTTGATAGAGTCACTTAAGTTTAAAAACTACACATTCTTACCAAAATTTGGCATACACAAACTTTTTAAAATAAAATTAAATAACATTATACACACATTCACATCATCAAACATTCAGAATCAGATACTTCAAAATCAAATATCTTGATTTATTGTGATCTATTGTGTCAAGCTGAAGTCAGTTTGGGTGCTTATGCATAATTCTTCAAGATACCATGATTCTCTGTGACACCTGACAGCTACATTACATGACAACTTTTGGCCTATTACATGTAAATTAATTCCTCAATATACTTCAACTGTTGCTCTGTGTGTATATGTGTTCTTTTATCAAAAACATTTAAATATGAAATAGCTTATATCATATCTAACCACATAAGTAGGAGGTCACAAGAGGCTCTTGAGGGGAACATTGGACAAGCTAGGTCAACAAACAATCTCGATGTTACATTTTAAATCTTTCCTTAGGTGTACTAAAAAACTCTGCTGTAGAGGGAATGACTCACATAGTTATGTTTTGCTATCATATGAGATATAGATGATTTAAAACCGACCTTGGTGGTGGTTGGGATGAGCTGGGTGACCTCATTGAGACTGTGTAGATGAGGAACCAGCTCCAACCACAAGTTGACCTGAGGAAAGGACAGAAATAAGTAGGTGGGAAAATGTAGCAAGTATGAAAACTGTCTTGAGAAGAGCATCTTAAAGTCAGTGTGGAATTACATTAGGATGAGAATGAAACAATATCGCAGTTCAGTTTTAAGCATTCAGAAAAAGCCCTTGTTTGAAGAAAGTAACCTAAAACGAAACTTAAAATTAATTGGATTGAATTTTTATACATCCCATTTCCATAAATTGGATTTTTATACATTCCATTTCTAAAAAAGTTAGAACAATGTGTAAAATGTGAATAAAACAGAATGCAATGGCTTGAAAATTATTTAAATATATAATGAATAGAAAAATAGACCAACAATACCATAAAATGTTTAAAAAATATATTTATTTTGAGTTATGATGACATAGTCTCATGAGATCATAAGAGTATTTCTATATCCTCTATCATATGCTTTACTTTTAAGAAAAAAAAAGCCTTTAGACTGTGTCACTTGGAGTGGGTGCAGAATTGATTTGGTCGCAGTTTTTAACAAAGCTTGAATGTGTTTTTCAGCCATGAAAGTGGCTAGCTCCTGAAAGGTTGTTTAAGAGATTTAAAAAAATGCTGCAAAAAATAAGGCCAAAAAGCACCAAATATAACCACACCCCATGTACTCTGAGGGTCCGGTCCATAACTTGGACAATTTTCATAGTATAAAGGTCAAATTTTGCATTGTTTCATTAGATATGCTGTATTGTGGAAAAAAAAACAAAACAGCTGACTTTGAGGGGGTTGGAATCTTTTCTCAGATTGTAACTGCAATGATAAAATAGATTCCATAAGAAAACACTGTAGGCTACAACACACATGGCTCACTCTGCTTCCAAAACACTACAAGAAAAGCTAAGAAATTGTTCTTTCCAAAATCCATGTACAGTATATCTTTCAGGAAACATTTTTAAATGTTCAAACTGGGAAGTTTCAAAGAAAATGTAAATACGTATTTAATGGACAAGGAAAAGTAGAATGCTAAATCAATAATAAAACAGAATAAAATGAAAGAGAAGTTAAGAAATAGGAAAACATCACATAAAAATAAGTTTATTAAAAAAAAGGGCTTTCATAAGTGATTTGAAAAACGTCAAAGCTTTTGTGCTGCTTTTCTCCTCTGGCAGATTATTCCAAAGCTGATGGGCCTTGATGTGAAAAGCATGGTCACCCTTAGATTTAAACCTTGATTTTGGAAACCCCAGCAGGGCAGCTCTTGAGGATCTAAGGCTGTGACACAGGCCATATGGGGTCAACAAATCTGCCATGTAGCTTGGAGCCAGACCACCACATGCTTTAAATCAGTAAAATCTTAAAATAAATTCTAAAAAGTACATGGAGCCAGTGCAGTGAAGCCAGTATTGGGGGGACATAATGCTGTCTGTTCAAATCAGTAAGAAGCTTAGCTGCTGCATTTTGAAACAGCTGCATATGAGAGAGTTACACCTAGCTATACCTTATTGGCACGGTAGTGCTCTTTGACCCGGGGCTTCAGGCCAATGTGGAGGTAAAGCTGGTCTTTCTGGTTGTAGCGTGTCCATGCCACTTCTTCAAAACGATTGGGCTTAGTATGGATAAACTTGGTGTCCTGGGGGACAGGCTGGTTTGGGTCCCTTTGAAGAAAGAAAAGGAATCAGTTGCTGTTAAAGAGGTCACAGAGGTGAGATGAGCTGAGAGTCTTATAACAGAAAAATATAAGCTTCTTATCAGTGATGCAGTCTTCTCAGTCATTTGCAGGTTTGTCTTTTTATGGCTGTTTACCTTAGAGGACAGGAAGACCTAAAACCAAACTAAAGGTGGACTGGACCTTTTAAGACACAGCTGTCTGGCTATTCAAATTTTAATTTTGACATAAGTGTAGCATTTGCCTCAGGCTAATCAGTATAATTATGAAAATACTGAAATGCAGTGGTGAAATGCAGCCTCCAGGTTTCATCAAATTTTAATCAACGCTTTCTAAGATATCACACCTGATAAGATCCAGAAAAGGTCAGAAGGGATATTATTGCTCACAGATGTATGGTTTTCTAAAGATTCTGATTGAATGGAAAGGTCTTAAGATAGCTAATAACTTCAGACGTATTCCTAATTTAAAGTTTAATTCAAACATAAAAAAAAAAAAAATACCTGTCACAGTTTTTTAAATTATGGATATCTCCTTGGAAGTGAAGCTATTTATATATAATTCAAACATGAAAAGAAGCTTCCTGCCAAAGAATATGTTTGGGTGAATATGCAGTTCAACCATGCTGATAATTTCCAACAAGTACATGGTTCAATGGTTGCTATAAACCAAACTTAGAATAGCTACTTTTTTAAATGTCATGTGCCATCAATTTTAAATGTTCAACTCAATAACTCAAGGCTTAAATACACTGTAAATGCAGGTCAGTAACCCATGTGAATGCTCCCCCTTATATTCAGTATATACAGAGGACCATAATACACTTTGGATCCTGCACTAAATAGACCCACTTGCACTTAATCTGAGCAGAACAGATCTGGCCATGTGAACTATGGAGGCCCATTCAGACCCAATGAGCGCCCCATTGTCTGAGAGCAGCATATGGAGCCAGCCAGACCTCATCAGGAACACGCTTAACCATTCAAATTGGTGGCATAAATCTCTCAGGTACCCGGCATTCTACGTCAATTTGGGGTTATATATGTAGATCATTAGTCCTTTTTTGTTCCCCTCAGGGCTACTGGGCAGTGCACAGGAAAAGCCAATGTCCCCCCATTATGCTGCAGAAAAACAATTACCGCCATGACTATATGCTGGAAGGCAACATGAGACGGGGGGATTTTAATTTTGTCGCTTTCAGAATGTCACTCTCTAGGCTAGGATCATCAATTAATAATGTATTTGAAGATATGTAGCGGGTATTTTCAAAGAATACCAATTATAGTCTACAGTCCATAAAACTCAATAGCATGATTCACTACTCCTGGTCATACTGAAGAAACACAATTACAATGAAATTATCACATAGTTCACAATGCCTTAATAGTGATTATATGTTTTTTTTAACATACAATTACCAACACAAAACCATAAACTAATTGATGATATCTTTCTATCCTGACAGGAATGGTCACTTCCCAACAGTGCCCCCATTCATTGGACATGACTATGTAAATTATATACTCCAAAGTTGCCAAATCTCAAAAAAATAGAGTTAATGGACTAAAATGTTACAGTGCATTCTGCTGTCATCATCAGCTAAATCAGATAAACAATCAGATAAACAATGATATATCATTTTTTGGAAACAAATCAAATGCATTTGGGCAAAATCACAGTCAATCATATCCATATAGTCTGGTGATGCTGTTAAACAAAGAATCTGGATCAAAAAGATTTTCATTTATTTTCACCTACCTTGGAAAATCAATTAATCATTACTAGCAATAGTGCCTTTGCCATAAATTTTGACCAACACAGATGCCATTAAAATGGACAAAGAACCTTTACCCAGCACTACATACTGTGTTCTTGACTTTTCTATACTGAATTAGAGACAATATTCTTAAAAAATGAAATAAGACAAGACAAACAATATAAAAATTTCCTTTCAATGTAACTAATACTAATATAAAAGGGTTTATCTATCATTTACAACAAAATTAAATTATTCAGTTTCCACAGCTGCTAGCTAGATCAAGGGCAAATATTAAGTATGAGGTATAAGCTACTTCAGATGCTGCACTTAACAGTTCAGATTCATGGGGATAACATTACATTGGACCTTCTGAATCATCATACCCTGTCTTGGCAAAGTTTGTCCAGTAGGTCATAACCACAGCACTGAGCATAACATCATTCTTGGAGAAGTTGCAGGGAAACAGCTCTGTTGGTCCAATCATTGGCAGGCCAAACACATACGGGATCTCGTCTCCATGTGCTGCATCTGCCCAGGGTGGTACCTAATGAGCAGCAGATTAACCAAATCACGTTAGTATTATTATATTTATGTGACAGATACAGGACATTAAAAGGCATTCTTTTTGCACAGTGGATATTCTGACAATATGCATAGACACAGAAAGATTAAACAGGCTGGAAAAATAGAATATTGGTTGAAAAAAAGTGAAAATGAGATAAATTTTTAATATTAATTTACCTGCCATTTTTGGCTCATTATTCAGTGAATTGAACAGAGAGAGAGAAGATTGGAGATAAAAGGATGATGCTGACAGAGGAAAATTGCTTTGAGATGAGTTTAAAGTGAAATGTAGTAGCCAACTGGAGAAACTATAATAAGGAATGTGGGCATTTTAATCAGTACTCTTCATTTTCATCAGTTTGTGTAGTTGTGTGTAAGCACTAAAACTAAATGTTGCATTAAGTAATGC
>VUQS01000425.1:0-11301 GCA_015108495.1 Heterochromis multidens | reverse complement strand
GTGACCTCTGGCAACCTCTGTGTAACAGTTGGTCCCGGCACGACACACACACACACACACACACACACACACACACACACACACACACACACACACACACACACACACTTTGCTTGTGCTTTTGATGCTGATTTCACTTTATTCACATTTAGTGCAGATTCCACAGGCTGACGCTGCCACATCTGCCCTGCTCAGCCAGCTCCTTCGTAGCTGCTCCAGCTCCACTCTGTCCCCTCCGGGTCCTGGCGTGCTACTCAAATACAGAAGGCATGATTAGACGATGTTCACCAGCCGCGTTGGCCAGCCTCCCCTGGCACTGTCTCCTGAACCCACTGCACCACCCATCCCCTGCAGCCGAGCCACAGACCACACCCCGCCACACTCTGGTTGTAAAGAAATAATGTGTATCCCCCACACCAAGTGGGTGAGTTGTTGGTGGAGGTTGCTGGTCGCAAAGAGGGTGCTAACAGATTGCAGTGGTCACCCATAGTTTGCATGGAATATGTTGACTTTTTTTGCAAACACTCGCCAACTACTCACTGAACTACTGTGAAACTTGAAAATGGTGACACAAATTGGAAACAGAGACTGCTCGCCTTCAAAGTAAAAGTTGTGCCTTACCACTGAAACCAAACTGTTTTAAAAGGCACAACTTTTACTTTGAAGGAGGGTGATCAAAGTAATCGCAAGGAGATTTTTAGCGCACCACCGTATACCTCTTTGTGACCAATTTCACTTAGCAACTGCCAGCAACCACTTGTCAACCGGTTGGGGAATACACATTTTCCCTCACGACCTGTGGTTGCCAGGGGGTCACCAACTGGTCTCTAGGGCTATGTGACTGGGGCCTAACCGACATTCCTGATGTTTTTTTATGCTTTACCATCTGGGAATTCATACTTGAAACCAGCTTGGAAAAAGGCCACACTTTGCAAATACTTGGCAGGTGAAAAATATTTGAGGAAAAATCTGTCTATTACCACAGGATAAGATCAAACAATTAGATCAACAAACCACTAGATGTAAAGAGCCACAATGAGGAAAAAGGAGCTTTGAAAGTTAGCAAGCAGTCAGTGTAGACAGCCATCTTCACATTAGATGAATCTCTGGCTGCCTTTGTAAGGAAGTTTAGCAAAAAACAAAAAAAAAACAGTGGTTCGACAACAAGGTCGCACTTTCAATATTTAGTTGAGTAATAATTAGTGATGTAGTGTTGCCCCTCATGTTTTATCTTTGAATGTAATCTTCAACACAGTTGAACAACCTTGAACAACCTATGAGCACAGAAGCATGTTTTTCACTAAAGAAGTACTGCTGATCTTGTACGCTGGTCATTCATGCTGTCAACAATATGCTTAAAAAAGTGGAGAAAGCATAGCTATGCCTTACATCTTATATTAAACAATGAAGATTTAAATAAAATGAGGCATGAGGAAAAAAATTCAAATGGATTTGTTAATATAAAGAAGAGACGCTGTGGCTGGGAGAAATTCCAACTTAAGTAATTTGCACAAGACTTTCATTATGTTCAAACCTTGTGGGATTGAGAGTTATCCCCCAGCTTCTATGTTTTGCCAGAAGTGCATTAAGGGCAGAGATTAGATTAGTTTGCCCCGAGATTGAATTGGACATGCCTTAGGATTTTACTGCTGTGATACACAAATAAAGCGTGATACAACATTGCTAGGGGCTGAAATGTCAAACGCATGCCAGAAAAAATCACGAACATAATGAATGCACTGCCTACAGTAATACAAATTTGCAAAGTACTTCAAAATATTGATTTGATTTATTTAGGAGGCACTGTTTCAACAAATATTACAAACACGTGAAAACTACAATTTCATGCCAAGCAGAGGTCAAAGAACTTAGAATTGGTGCATGAAATGTTGATAACCTATATTTTATGACAAACTGTGTGTGTAACTTGAAGTATATTTATTAAAAAATTTAGCAAAGAGAACTGAAGCAAAATTGTGGCCAAAGGATTGAGGCACCAATTAGCTGGGCAAAAACTCACTCAAAGTGACCTTGATAAAAAAGTTTTAATTCCTTACTGTCTGTGATTTGGAGGGACATCTTAGTAACAGTAAATGGCTGAATGTAAAATAAATTAACATTAAATTTCAGAAAAAAAAACAGTAGCACCAGTTTAGACCAAAGAATACAAATATCAGAGCAAAATGGGCAGAAGGTTTGAGGGAATGAAGGGAAGAGAGAGATAAAAGTAGTAGGTAGAAAAAAAAGCAGATCATGGTCAATGTGTCAAGTTGTGACTTTAAGATAACCACAATTCCCCTGGTCTGCTGGCTTATCAACTTTTTACTTCTTTCATTCACTTTATAGCTCTCATTTTCACTCCAACCTCAGTAACAACACATTTTCTTTTCTCTCTGAGTGAATTTTGTTTTATCCCCACTCCTCTCTCTCTACTCATGAAACCTGACCATATCTCTCTTTTTTTGGCTAACATAAATGAAGACAGACAACAACATCAAATAAAGTAGCTGCCTTGGGCAGAGGCCTGTGCAACGAAGCCAGTTTAACATACACAGGCTATCCTTTTGTTATCTGGGTTCACTTACCTTAAATGATTACCCGGTAATCAGGATAAGTGGTCACAGAAAGCTGGTTATCAACTTTCTAAGTTAACTCAAGGTTTCCCCAGCGTGTTCACATGAAAAGGATGGGGTTTGCATCATCTGACCAATCACAATTATTGATAAGTGTACTGGCAACAGACTAGCTGAGTTTTCAAAGGAAGACAAAAGTATACTATGGGAAAAAATATGAAAATGTTAAATATATAATATAGACTGAAAGCAATACTGCAGATGCAGACAAAGCAGCAGAGTGTGTGTAAGAGGAAAAGCATTACAGAGTAATATAGTATTAAAAGTGTGCGCTTTAAGCGCTTTGATCAGTAAGACTGGAGAAGAGCTACTATTTTAATAAAGTCTAGCCTATTTGAAGGCAAGAAGGAAAGCCGGCAAAAATGTCGACCGTGTAAGTTGACAGTCTTATCAATATCACAACTCTACCATTAAGACATGGGAGAATCTGATGGATTATAATCAAATATTTAATTAAATTAATGTTTAAAGACATATTTAGTTTGTATTCTTTCAGCTGCCTGGTCTGGTGGTATTTAACAGTCTGAGAGCAAAGAATAAATATAAAAACAGAATTCAAACGTAGGCTTAGACTACGTGCAAATTTGATATAAAGTCTACAAGTACAAATAGCTGCTCTGTTTTACGATCATATGTTAATGCTCACAGAACAATAACAATTTTGTAAAACTGTTTGCAGCCAATAGGAAAAATATCAAGGAATAAAGTTGCATATAATAATCTATATTCAATACTGGTGCTCAGTGGGGAAATATAAAGACATTAGATATTACTGAAAAACTTTACACCCTCCTACTATATGTGCACAGAGGTCCTGAGAGATCTTCCAGGAATGGTGACTCTTTTTTCTGGAGAACTGCTTGGTCAGTAGGCAGTGATTTCACACCTGCTGATCCAGAGCAGGTTAGGCTTTTAACATAAGTTACCAAGCCGATATACCCCAGCAAGAAGTGAACCACCTTCGTAGTACTGAAAACCCAAGGTTAACCCTGAAGTTACCAGGATAATAGGAAATTCTGCTTCGTAGTACAGGCTCTGGTCTTCTTCCCTCACAAATCTGACCAGTCTTAACAACAAGTACTCCAGGCCTTTTTGGCTAATCAAAAGTTTAGGATGTGAAAAAAAGGAAGACAGAGAATGTGTAGAAGGAGTAAGCATGCAGTGAATTTGTTCCGTGATTAAGCGCTGGCAAGGTACTTGACCTTGGAAACTGTCAAACTCTTCTCTCTGTTCGATTCACACTCCATTACAACTCTAATAGCATCAATTACTGCTTTATTTAGCTGTGTCATCCCCAAATTCCCCCTCCAGAGCAGAGGGAGAGTAATTATTTATCTTTTCAACCTTCTGGCTAAATCACGAGTATAAATATCACATCTGAAAAGAGAACTGGGTAGACAAATAAGGAAATGTAGTTGAAATTGTTCACTGGATGGGCAAAGCATGAATGCATATGGTGGAGAGAAACTAAGAAAAAATGTTATTCCAGTAAAGATGTGGGTCATTCCAGAGCACATTTTTTTATTAGCACGGCTGTAGCTATTGATTGTTGGGTCACTGAGTCAGTGAGGCAGTAGTGAACCAGATGAAAATGGAATCTAAGTGATCACCTGCTATGTAATGCAGTTAGTCTTTATTACTTATAGATAAATATGATAGATGCACCTTCATGCCTGCAATAATGTGAATTGAGTACACTGTTTCATCACTGAGACCTTACATACAGGGTCACTGTCAGATGCTCATATATTGTCATTTTATTACAGTCTAAATAGATAAATATGATACACTGGTGTTCCTGTTGCACTTAATGATCTCAGTGTGTTCATTTTTATCATAGAAATCCATAGGGTCAAGCTTGAGGCCATGACACACAGATATCACTGATTTTATAATGACGAAATAAAAATGATGAGTTTCCAGCCCAGTGAACAGCCGTGACTATAACTCAAAATCTCTCCTTCCTCGTTTTTCTCCCTGCCAACTTCTCCTTGCACTTTTCAAAAGCACAGCAGGGGCTTTTAAATGTGCTCCACCTAAAACCAAAATGAATACTGTAAAATGTGAAATGAAAAGCTCATTAAAACATACTTTTATACTTACTATCCTGAAGCCCACCAGCATTGGAATTGTGGCCTGTGTTGTGCACTCTGCTACAAGATACCAGGTTCCACAATATCAGTACAGAGTATCATTTCTAGGTTAAGCCAGCTTTTCACTTTCCCTTCTTTGCCTGCCCTCATCCCACTCATGTCATCCACACTAAGTGGATGCATCTGTGTAGCAGAAGCTCCACAGAACCAATTGGAGACGTGGGTGGAGTTGTTACCATGGCAGTAAAACTACATGTATTCCATCAGGTTATGGATTGGATGGGTAAGAGGCCAGATGTGAGTGTAAGGGTGACTTTGAAAAGACTGTCCCTCACACCCAGAGACATCTCAAAGTGGGTTTGAAAGGGGCCATTATGTCATTTTACTTCTGTTATCACACAACCATCTGACTCAAACATGTATCACACAGACAAACTGGGCACAGGTTGCAGTTGGATACTCGACATCCCACATTCACTTTTAAATTGGCCAACTGGGGCCTGGGGCTTATGCACATTCATGTCTATGCGTATGATTGTATCTTTGTAGTTGTTTATGTGCATTCATGTTGGGCAACAGATATATTAGGATGACACAGTGCTTCATATACCACAAGCTTAACTAACCTCTAAAATATTGGTGTATTAGTCTAAATGGGCATTGTAGAAGATCATTCATCAGGACTGCTTTATTGTAATATTTAGATTCAAACTGATTTTGCACAGGATTTAAATGATTACAACTGTATTATGTATTTTTAATATGTAATATTGATAACAAATAGTTATTTCCAAAAGACAAAATTGTTTTTAAGAAAGTAATGGTGCAACTTTTGATAACTAATTGAGCTATAAACTGCACATGTTCATTCCAGATAAAGATTTTAAGTTCAAGCTGATAGTGTTCAGTTTCATGTTTGTGAGAGCTTGTTTTCTGTGGGAACAAGGGCCAGAACTACAAAGCAAGATCAATATATTCAGGATATCCAGCAACAGCCAGCAACAGCCAGGAACCCCTCAGCAACCGGTCGGGGAAGTACACATTCTTCCCTCCCCCAGTGGTTGCCAGATGGTCCCCGACCGGTCTTTAGGCCTGTGTGGCTAGGGCCTAAGCAAGAGACATTATGGGTGGGGTTTGTTACCTTGTCACATCTCATGAGGCCCAGGTAGCGAAGGGACTTGCTGCTCTGAGCAATCTGAGTGGCACCCTGGTCCGTGATGTCTTTACACCAGCCGGCATCAACAGTCTCAATGGTACTGCTGTACTGCCCTATAGCTATCAGAGCTGTCGACAGAGAAGGGGAGGAGAGAGGGGGAGGTGGGGAAGGAGGAGGGAGAGAAACAAGAAAACGTGTTAGTCTGACAACCTTTCTCATGCAAATGTGACAGCAGCGTCTTCCCACAGAGACAAAATTTGAAATGAAACCAGGGCACGTCATATGGCCAGCTGTGACACATAATTCCAGTGTTTATACAACACCTTGACAATATACACGCATACACACAAATCTCACATACACCCATGCTTGGTCAGACTTCGGCAGGATTCATCCATTACAGCACTGGCATGACTCACAGTACTGAAAGGCAATGACACCGTGCCAGAGTAAAGTGTGACTCCATGCCAGTGTATGATTTAATTTTGCTTGTGTGCATGTTTACTGCTGCCAGGGCAGAAACAAAATGCCAAAGTAAAGAGTAACCACCAAAAACAAATATCTCTCAGTTTCTGGGGGCTTTGTTAAACCACAGAGCATTTGTGCATACATTGCTTGATGCATATACGTAAATACACATTCACACACTCATAGCATACCTTACAAGTGTTGTTGTTTTGATGTTGACAAATTGAAATGCACAGCTGACAAACACGATGACATTAAACTGTCTTTAATCTACATGAAGGCAAACTTTGCTGCATTAACACACAAACACAGACAGACGCACAACAATCTTCCTCATCAATCTTTGACCCGTCAATTGTTGGGTAGATGGAGGAGACCTGTGCTCCACAAGTCGATTGATAGTGCTCCTCAGTGATCGATTGGCAGGCCTGGGCTTTGTTCTCCACTCTCACAACCATCACTAATGAGAGTGGGAAGGTAGGAGGAGGAGTGAGGGATGAGAGAAAGATGAAAGGAAGAGGGTAAAGACAGAGAAAGCCTTTGACAGCACCTTCAGATAGTTACTTAGCCCTGATGTTGTTTTCTCATTTGCAAAAATCCATTTTACGTCAAACGTTTTTTTATAAACAAGCTTCCTTCAACAAGAAAAAATTAACCCGTATAAACTTTGACTTTCACTTTGAATCTGTTCCTCCTGACTTTTTCACTTTTATGACCTGCATTAAAAACAAAAAACAAAAAAACAAAACATACACTAAGCACATGTGTATACATGTATATGACTGTGTGTCTGTGGCACAGAAGCTTTTTTCCCACAAAAGACAGGAAATGAATAATCTTATGCTTTTTTTCTCCAGGCCTTTAAACCTCTTTTCTCCTGTTACAGCCAGCGTATTGTAGAGGCTTCTCTGCACGTAAGCACATGCTCTCAGGGACAAACTTGTGTACAGCATGTAACATATGTAATATATAGCTTTGGTTGCTTGAAGTACACCACATGTGGTTCCTTTTGTGCTCTAGCATGCTCTTGGATGCCATGCATAATAGCAAATTACGGCTAAACAGGCAGCAACCCGGCTTTGAAGCTACAGTGTGTTTCATATAAAAGACACCACGGGGAAGAAAAATCAGCAGGCCAGATGGGTGAAAAGAACATGAAGTTAGCATGTTATTTATTGACTAATGGTGACCTGGTAAAGTATGCTAAAAATGAAGACACTGGTGTTTTGGTGAGTTTGCCTGAGTGTGTGAAAGACCGGAAAGACGTCAAGTGAGGGAATGGCTCCCCATCTGATTCCCCTTGTCATGTTCAATTACATGATCCTAAATTTGATTACCTGGGCTTGGATCTTTCATCTTACGTTAAGGCACACATACTGGTGCTGTTTAAACCCCATTGCAGAGACTGAAGAGGTTTCTGAGGAAAAGGCAGATTAAATAAAAGAGGAGAGCTCCATAGCTCAACAAATCAAAGAGAACGTTGCCAACACACATTTCTGCTTCTTCCCCTTCAACTTTAATTCCTTCAACCTAAAAAGGTGGGAAGATAGAAGCAGACAGATGCATACCACTGTGAATATATAAGATGTGCGAGTAAATACACTGTCAGTAGAGCCCAACCGATATAGGATTATTAAGTCAGATACCGATACTGATATTTGGTGATTTAAAATCCGATATATCAGCCAATATTTTTTTTCTTTCAGACATTTAAAACCTAACTGCCAAGAAAATCTTTTTATGTGTAGTTATTTATGAGTCGTTACTATGTTAATATGACAATTGAATTTAAAAACAATCTTGTTTTAATCAGAACAAGTCATGGATTACTTGTTTATGCCCTGCCCGACTTTATTCAGATCAGCTGGTGGTTGTGTTTGTGGCATTCCAAACAAATGTTGCAGACAGGGAGGTTACTGAGTGCCCTCTGGTAGACAAAATATGCAACATCAACACTCATAACATGGTTGAAGGGTGTTTCTCCCATCTCTTCTTTACGTTTTACTTTTTCATTTATTAGACATTATAAATGTTGAAACCAATAGATTGGGAAATAGCTAATATCGGCAGATATATCAGTCGGGCTCTAACTGTCAGTGCATTTCCTGATGAATGTGTTGCATTCACCTAGGCACGCACCACCTGCTTAAACTGAATTAAAATGTTTTTCAACAGGCTCCAGACTTCATAAAGAAGACATATGGCAGTTAGAAATAGCTGCAGGGAGAAATAGAAGAGCAAATGGGACTAAACGTCATGTTGTTAAGTTCTGAAGCTGGTAAACTGGAAAGTCAGATAATGCCTTTGTCAGAACGAGCCAAGTGTTAGGCTATTTAGACTTGTTTAGTACTCTATCAACAAGTTCATCTGGTTGCCATTACAGTCTAATATGGATGTGGGTGCTGTGCTTCTCTTCCTCTTCCTTTGATTCTCTATCAGGAGACTATAAATTTCAGCTACTCCCAGTGGCAAATGGAAATGGTGGCTACTTTTGCAATGGCTAAGAGCTTTGAGTGAAACCTTTTAACTACAAATGAAGAGGTTTGTTCACATTGTCAGAGATAAAGACTCTAAATGGAGCTTGGAGCATTTGTTTTTTAAGACAGTGGCAAAGTGCGCACACAAAAAAGTAACACACAAAAATGTTAAAAGATATGCTTTTATTTGTGACAGACTAGAAATGTAATTGTGTTTACTGTATGTCAAAATATGTAACCTAAAAGACTGTTCACACAGATGCACAAAATTCATCCATACACTGCTGATCAAACAACTAAAAACGTAAAAAGGTCTATTTCTCACAACACTGACTTCTACATCAGTCCATATTAGTTATCTATTAGATACTGATACATATAATGCAGCATCCATTGCACAACTTTCTTCATTTCTTTATAGGAAATTGCGAATCTAACCATCAACTGTTTGCAATAGAACTGAGTGTGTGAAGAGTTTCCAATGATCCAATCTTTTCTATAATAGTAGGACTTTTAAAGTCATTAGCACATTGCACTGGTAAAGTTAAACAGTTGAAGTTTTTATACTTGTTACACACATTAAATGTCTCAGTTGTAAAGCAGATATCCATTATTCTGATCCAACTTACACCGTGTAGCATCCTATACTCGATTTTACCAAAATTATACACCCATTCAAAAAAAATGTTATTCACTTTTTAGGCTAGTTTCTATTAACTGACAATTAGATGAATTGACATTTATAAAAAAAAATATATATATACAGTTTTCAAAAACTTTTGACTGGCAGCGTATAAGAGACCACAGGAGCAAGAAATTGTCTTTCCTGACAGATAATGATTTTCTGTCTAAGAAATAGATGAAGTGATATGCAAGAGAAGCTAAGGTGAAAAAGAGGTTGAAGAGTCAGAGGAGAAAAGAGGGGAAAATCCCATTCTGGCAGCAGGAGCTGTGACTGAGTGGTGACTACACAGTCACAGACAGTAATGAGAACACACTCTGATGCCCTGCCTGAAAATGGCTTTAGGATGTTGCTGTGTGTGTGTGTGTGTGTGTGTGTGTGTGTGTGTGTGTGTGTGTGTGTGTGTGTGTGTGTGTGTGTGTGAGTGTGTGCGAGAAACAGTGTGGTTGTCATATTTCTGTAAGCTACAGTGGGCAGCAGGGTTGGCGGCTCCCGTCTCTCCCCGTGGACTGAAAGGAGAATACTGGCTATCTTGCTTTGTTATCCAAATGCCAAATGTTCCTCCTACCAAACAGCTCCCTCCTGTCACTGTGTTAAACAGAGCTGCGCTCTCTCTCTCCTTCCTCCTTTCTGGTTTATCGCTGTCCTTTCCCGTTTGTCTCCTTGCCTCTTTTCAAAGCGCCATTTCAATCTTTGTCTTATTTTTCCTCTTTCTCTAGACTTGTCTCTGTTTGTTGTTGTCCTCCCTCCCTCTGTGCGTACTCATTTTTATCTTTTCTTCCAAATCTGCCTGTACCCACTTTCTTCTTTGACCTTGTCCTTTTTATCACTCTTTTCCTTTCATTGCCTTCCTTTATTTTATTTCCAGTATGCCCCTCCTTCCCCTCATGCTCACTTTCTTTCATGTCCTTTAGCTGGTATGTGGCATCACTCTCTTTGTTTGCCTTCTCCCAAAGGGAAACTAGAAGAGGACAAAGGTCAGAAAGAGTACAATCCCATCAACATATGCCGATTAAAAGAAAACAGATGGAACAGTGGAATGGTCTGATGAGTCTTCAGTTCAGAAAGTTTAATAAGGGTGACTTTTGTACAATGCAACAGTTGTTTTCTTAAATCAGTAAATTTTGTGCACCATCTACGCTTGCAGTGTACAGAGAGAACACAGCATGCACTTGTTTCACTGTCCAGCCTCTATTCACACCATGAAGGTTCCCCTCTTCCTTTTTTCAGCTTTTATTGAGCTGTTTTTCACACAGAAATGCCAAACATTCGCTCATCCTGGCTCGTCTGTTTTCAGCAGTATTGGTTCAACAAAACAAGCTATGTTATCATTTTGAAATGGAACTTTTTTTTTTATTAATGTTCATTCTCCCTGCAGTTGAATTTAAATAAGACAGTTAAATGGCACATTGGCTGAAAATCCTTGCTAACAGGCACAGTTCTATAGATATTATGATCATAGATGGTGAAACATTAGAAGAGGTCTCATGGATTTTCCATAGTGGTGTGCAGCATCTCATTTTGAATCACAAAGATATTTTTTTTAAATAAGTTCATAAATGGTGATGCTTATTTTTAGCTTACGAACTAAATTGTAGTCTTCTCTTGATCACCAGGTTTGACTGCATCCACCTCCTTCTGTTCATCAGTACCTCATCAGTTTCTTTTTAGCGGTAAACTAGTGTCTCTTAAATGTTGCTGAACATTTTAGAGCAAAGTAACAGATTTCTGCTCAGTAGCTACTACTTTTTTGGTGGAAATGCAGTTATGTTAACTAAAAAAAAAATCAATC